>PVJH01024278.1:0-33326 GCA_004026705.1 Nesogale talazaci | reverse complement strand
CTCCCCCCCACCCCCCAGGTTCCGACCCATGGTGACCTGGTGCGCCACTGCCTGGTAGGTCCGGTGCCAACCTCATAACTGTCCCTACGCCCAAGCCCACCGCTGCAGCCCCAGAGTCCCTCCATGTCCTGGAGGGCCTGCCTCTTTTTCGCTGCGCCTCCCCTTTAGCTAGCATGATGTCCTTCGCCGGGGACCGGTCCCTCCAGACAACATGGCCACAGTCTGTAAATTCCTCATCATTGCAAGGGCACAGGCTCTCCGGTTGACCGCAGAGTGCTCACAGGCAGCAGTCGGACAGGTTTGGGGGGTCATCTGCTAGTGAAAAATAAACGACTTCCTTGATCCTATCTGTTTCTGGAGGTGGGGTAGAACTTTATCAAGAATGCATCTGTTTGACCAAAGAGGAAAAATCCTCAGGAATAAATTGTGATGATCTAGAAATCTGAGAAACATGAAAAGAAACTCCCCTTCAGGGTACATGGTGAGATCAAGGTCATGGTGGCCACAAGGCAGAGCAGCTCCCGAGGACAGGGCAGAACTGGCCCCTGAGAGTTTCCAAGACTAAGACCAGATCTCTTTTTTTATATATATAAATCATTTATTGGGGGGCTCTTATGACAATCCATGCAGCCATTGTGTCAAGCACATTTGCACATATGTTGCCGTCATCATTTTCTAAACTCTTGCTACTTGAGCCCTTGGTATCAGCTCCTCTTTCCTTCCCCTCCCTTGTCTGTCCTCCCACTCTCGTGACCCCTGATAAATTATAAATTATTTTCATATCTTATGCTGTACACTCTCTCCCTTCACCCCCATTGCTGTCGTTTGTCCCCCTAGGGGAAGGGAGGTCGTACATTGAGCATTGCAACTGGTTCAACTGAAACGCTTTTTTTTTTTTTAGTAAGTAGAGTTAATACTTTGTTATTAAACTTTGAGGATCTCGATATGAATAATTGATGGTTCTTTCATTTATAGTCCCTTTATTGGGAGCTCGTATAGCTCTTATCACAATCCACCTATCCATTGTCTCAAGCACACTTGTACATATGCTGCCATCACCATTTTCTTTTTTGGGGGGGGCATCACTGCTCTCCGGCGGTGGGAGTAGGAGGCCCAGCCCCACTGCTGGAATTGAACCTCCGTCCCAGTGGGCCGCAGTCCCGCGCACAACCACGACGCCACCGGGGCTCAGCCCGCCATCATCATTTTCAAAACATTTTCTTTCTATTTGAGGTCTTGGTTTCAATTCATTTCCCCCTCCCTCCCTCATGAACCCTTGAGAATTTATAAATTATTATTTTTCACGTCTTACACTGTCCTATGTCTCCCTTCACCCACTTTTCTGTTGTCTGTCCTCCAGGGAGGGGGTTGTATGTTGATCACTGTGATTGGTTCCCCCGTTCTCCCCCGGTATGGCTACTCTCATCACTGGTCCTGAGGGATTTCTCTGTCCTGGATTCCCTGTGTTTCCAGCTCTGATCTGTACCCGTGTACGTACTCTGGTCTAGCCTGATTTTTAAGATAGAATTGAGGTCATGATAGTGGGTGGGAAGCAGAAAAAACTAGAGGAAAGTTCTTTGTTTCCTTGACTGGAACTGGTTCTTGGAGTCAAAAGCTAGCGCGCGCTCTCTCTCTCTCTCTCTCTCTCTCTCTCTCTCTCTCTCTCTCTCTCACCTTCTGGTGGTTTCCAAACTTCTGTCTTTGCTATTCAATACACAACAGGTAACCACTCCACTGCCAGGGTTCCTGGTTGAAGGAACAGCTGCCCTTTCAAAAGGGTCACTTGTAAAATTCAACATCGACTCCTACACTCATGCCCAGCCTTGAGGAGGGAGATCGGGCTCCTCTTCTAGCTCTGACCTTGAAGTGCTCGGACATTGACCAAACTGGCCAGTCAAGTGCTGGGACAAGCAAGGTTCTCAACCCGAGACTCCAGCCTTCAAGCACAGGCCCTCCACTCCTCGCTGCACCCTGTCCACCCGCACATCTCCCTTCCTTGTCCATGCCAGCCGTGGTCCACACTTGGGCCAGTTTCCATGGGACTGAGGACCCCAAAGTGGGGCCTTTCAAACCCACCCCACGTGGTCCTTGGTCGCTCCCAATAAGGGTTTATTGTGTTAAGTGTCCGGGACTCAATCTGCGCTCAGGAACCCCAAGTGACGAGACAGGACGGCGCTGTAGGCTTTTCAAGGCTGTGACCACTCTGAAAGTCACCCCCCAGTTCTGTCTGCTGAGGACCCCAGAATGGGGTAAGTCCCAAATGGCATCCTTTCAGCCGGTAGCTGGGTGCTTTACAGTGGGCACCACCTGGGCACTCCTCCCATGAAGGTGGCAGCAGGTGCGTGACTGGCCGCCCCCAGTCAGTCCCATCCGAGTCCATAGCAATGCATTTGTTGTTGTTTCTTTGCAAAGCCAGAAGCTCACGCCCTGGTCCTCTACCCTTCTCCCATCTTCTCATCCACCCGGCTAATCCTTTGCCCCTTGGACACCATCGGTGGACATCGGCCCCTGTTCATTCCTGTTTAATATTTGTGGCTTTCCTTGGCAGGGCCCCAGCTCTGTGATAGGAAGAGAAGCAAGTTTTTTTTTTTTTAGGGGGGGCATCACTGCTCTCCGGTGGTGGGAGTAGGAGGCCCAGCCCCACTGCTGGAATTGAACCTCCGTCCCAGTGGGCCGCAGTCCCGCGCACAACCACTGCGCCACCAGGGCTCAGTCTGAGAAGCAAGTATTAAACAAATGCTCCAAGACAAGAGGTGCAACTGCAACATGGGTAAAGGGCAGGGTGTGGTGGTTACATAATCTCTCGACTTGCCAAGGGGTGGGGTCTAGCCTGTCAATCAGGTCACAGCGATGAGGCCTCTGTGCAAGCATGGTCTTCTCCCGAGGGTTCTGGAAACTCCAGCCTTCCTCCCTGGAGGTGGGACACACACGCTCTCCCTGGGAGACATTCCTGTTGACAAAACACAAGGAGCCACGCTGACAGAGCCAGAGCCCTGGAGCTGGACACCCACGCCAGCGCTGAGATGCTTCCACTGCCACTGGATCCTCAAGGCTTTCCACCCACCGACCTGTGATCTTCCTGCATTTGACGTTGTTCCATGTGTTGTGTGGGATCTGATGAGGAATGCATAGACTGGTATCAGGCTCTTGGGTTCATATCAGACTATGGACTTGATCTGGGCTGGGCTGTTTTCTTAATATACAATTGCTCATAAAGCTCTTTCTTAAGCCCATAGGAGTGTCTCTGAATGTGCTTCTCTACTCCGCCCAGACTAACACAGAGGCCAAGGGGGCAGAACTGGAAGCCGAGCGTTTGGGGGAGGAGCCAAGGGGGCAGGGCCAGTGTGGGGCCTGGGACCTGGAGAGGGGACAGATGGAATATCATATCCAAATATTCAAGGCAGAAAAGGACCAGACCCGATGACCTCATTCGAATTGAGAACATTATCACACCTGAGAAAAGACCCAGCCCTGTTTCAAAAAAAGTTAACACCGCTGGAGAGAGCTGCCCAAGGAAGTGGATGGAGACGCTGAGTCAACGTCTTTCCAGGAAATACTTTCCAGGAGAGACACAAATGAGCCAGAGAGCAGTGATGCCCCCAAAAATAAATAAATAAATAAATAAATAAATAAATAAATAAATAAAATGACTTAGGAATATTAACTAAGAGAACTTGGTTATCCTGGCAGAGAGGAGGAGGAAGATGGATGTGGTGGAAAGGGGACACAAGGGCCTCACATAGGTCAGGAATTGGTTTGCTGTACAAATGACTGTAAAGTGGTCATGATCGGTGTACAAATACAGTCTCGCTGTTTCCTGTGTTTGAAATAATTATATATATATTTATAATATATATTTTATATAATGTAACACAATGTAATATATTACAGGATATTATATTATATTATATATGAAAGGGGAGGGAAAAGAGGGAGGAAGGGGGATTGAGAGCTTCACCAAAAAGACCCCAAAATTCTATTTCCTCAGACCCAGTCGCCTCCGTGACCTGAGCTACAGGGAGCATTTTTCCAGCCTCTACTTGACAGGCAGGAAGATGAGGGATAAAGGGGTTGGTGGTCTCCACCAAATGCTTACACTAAACAAAAATGAGCTAGCCAGGCCACAATAAAGGGGTTTCAAATAAATCAGACACACGTTAGATACCTGTGCATTCTTCCATCGCAGGCTAGAGATGCTCAGACCCAGGGCGCCTAGAACAGGTGACGTCAGCCTGGGCACACACACCAGGCTCTCAGGGACATCCCGTGACAGGTGAGCCTGAACCCAGACACTAAGAAAGGCCAAGACCTTCAACCACGCCCCCTCAAGAGAGAATAAGATAGGGTAAAAAGCTGAGACCACCGGAGAGTCACTCTCTTATACTGGTATTCTGTTAGGTTTTTTTTTTTTTTTTTGGTTTTTTGTTTTTTGTTTTTTTTTTTTTTTTTGGGGGGGGGGGGGGGGGGCATCACTGCCCTGGTGGTGGGAGTAGGAGGCCCAGCCTTTGCTCCGTGGAGCTGGAATCGAACCTCCATCCCAGTGGGCCGCGCACAACCACTACGCCCCCGGGGCTCAGCCCTCTGTTAGGTTTTTCGAGTGGGAAAGAACCTCGGTTGTTGGCTTCGCCTGAGAAGAATTCACACCGGAGCCTGGGATTCAAGTGAGTTTTGATAAAGGACAGGAGAAGTTTCAGGTTTTAAAATCAATGAACACGGGCAACCACATGGGACTGCGCACCCGCACGTGGTGGCCTGGGGTCAGTGAGACCCCGAAAAAGGCCAGCGGAAGGCAGAAGAGGTCCCAGTATATGGGGACCTTCGGCTGGGAGGTATGGTCGAAGGTGTCGGTTGACCCCACTGGCTGCATTAATCCCACCTGAGCCTAGTTTGGGCCCACCCAGGTGTACTGCCCACCTGGCTCGGCCTTGAACTGGCGCATGCTCAGTAGTCTCTGCCCTGGTTCTCCGGGGTAACCTCCTGGAAGGATCCTCCAGCCATGGAGAAAGACACTCCCCTGCCCCTCTCCTGCTGCCGAACACTTCTTCCACCGCGGTTTGCCGTGCTCCCCTGAAGTAGCCATCTTCCGGCGTGCACTTGGCCTTGCACGCTTTCCAGAGACGGGGTGTGTTCCCCGACAGGTCCTTCTCCCTCATAAAAGCCACGTGGATTTACAAAAGCAGCTCGGCCGCGTGGATTCTTGACGCGTGGAGGAGCAGGAGCCGAGCGAGGTAAAGCACCCCAGAAACCTAACAGACCCACCGCGTTCAGGGTCTGGTACCCAGGAGGCAGCAGGGCAGAAGGCCATAGGGTGGGGCCCTGTGAGAGTTGGATAGGATGGACAGTGGGTGAGCACGGGCCCTGAGGGGTGGGAGGTTGGAATGGGGAAAGGTGACAGGATGTGAGAGGAAGGGGTGGATGGGGAGATGGGATGAGGAGGAGGAGATGGGATGTAGGGTGGACAGGGAGGTGGGGGAAGGGAAGGGAAGGATGGATGGATGGATGGATGGGAAGAGGGTATAGGATGTAGAGGGGGGTGAGACAGAAGGCTTCCTAAAGGCTGCCAATATCTCCGGCTTCCACATTCCTCTTGTTTTCTCCTGTCTACCTGGGCCCAGAAAGGGGGAGGTGGGCTAGGGGGTGGGAGGAAGAAGATAGCAGAAAGAAAGCAAATTAGCCAGGCTCTGACGTTGCTCCCCAGCCAGATAGGGGTGCTCCGTGGAGCTGGGGAGGCACAAGCTTCAGGAAAGAGGAAGGAAGCAAGACTGAACTTCCCCTTGACCCAAACCCTTCCACTCCATCCCCCTCCCCGTGCTGGGTGGGGCCATTTTTATAGAGGGAGACTCCAGTAAACAAGGCTGACAGCAGAATTGGGGAAGACCTGTCCTCTGAAGGAAGGAAGGCAGCAGAAAGGCTCATCTCAAGCAGAGGGTCACAAGGCTGGGGTGGTTCTGAGCACAGTAAACCCCTAGGCAATTCTAGGATCCGTCCACCACTCAGCTGGCCGAGGCTTTGAGACTGACAGCTTCCGAGCAGTCTCTACAAATCCACCCAAGAGTCACCTGCCACTTCCCTGCCCAGAGGGAGTCTGGCAGGAAGTAGCTGAGCAGGGCCTGTGAACAGCTGACCGCTGTTTGTGTGGGCCTTCCTTGGCCAGGGCGAGGACTCACCCTGGGAGGGAGACCAGGATCCACCAGGCATGACTCAGGGACCAGAAAATCTGCCTCAGCCTCCTCTGAAGTTTCACTTTGTAGAAGCAAGCATTTTGAAATCTCAAGTTTTTTTTTTTTTTTTTAGAGGCTTGCCAATCTGATTCAAAGCATTTTGGGAGCCTGCCATGTGAGCGGGAGTGGACTGCTGGAATGGTCCCGTGGTGAGAACGCGGTGGGTGGTGGGCAAGGGGAGGAAGGGAGGAAGAACAGAAGGAAAATGTCAATCAATGTGTGAGAGGCTTTAGGATGATGAAAGGAGCTCTGGAGAAAGCATTTTATTGACTGATGCCCAGGCAGCCCCTTGCACCCCTTGGCACCAGCCTCGCGAGAAGGAGAGGAAGAACCTGCTGAACTTTGTAAGCCCTGCCTCTGGCATCTCACAGAGCCCATCTCTCTGGGCAGGGTGCAGCCCCTTCACAGAACTCATCTCCCCAGGTAGGGTGGGCACAGCCTCTACCCAGGCAGGGCACATGGAGCTCCCCACTTTAACATTCCAAGAAGCAAGTTTAGAAAAAAAAAAAAGATAATTTGCCAGTAGGTCATCTCCCAATCCCAAACTTGTAAACGAAGCACAAGAAACCTCCTTTTTCTTTCATCAGCCCACATGTCTGTAGCTCAAACTCTCTCTCTCTCTCTCTCTCTCTCTCTCTCTCTCTCTCTATATATATATATATATATATATATATATATATATATATATATATATATAGCCCAATGCCCCAATACTGAGTGCAGCTTCTCTAGCCTAACATCCTGGGCTACCAAACCTGCCCTGGAGTTATTTTCCCAATAAAACCTTCATTTCTGACTAAGCTTTATCTCCTTTCTGCACCTCCGTCTCAACTTCTCAGCCCACCCAGTCAAATTTTAAAATAGTTCATTCTCTCAGTAATGATGCAGTCACTGATTTAATAAATTAAAGCAGCATCTAAGTAGGGTAAGAAAAGGGGGTTGAGCCCCGGTGGCATAAGTGGTTGAGTGTGGGACTGCGGCCCGCGGGCTTGGCAGTTCAAATCCAGCGGCGGCTCTCAGGAGCAGCACTGGGTAGCGCCCACAACCACCAGAGGCAGTGATGCCCCCCCCAAAAAAAAAAGAAAAGAAAAAGAAAGGAGAGAGAATGCTGGTGACACAGCAGTTATACATGGGACTGATAACTGAGAGGTCAGCCGTTTGAAACCACCAAGCTACTCCTAGAAAGAAAGATGACGCTTTCTAATCTTGTAAAGAGTTACAGTCTCCGAAAAACCAGGGGTAGTATCAACCTGTCCTCTAAGGTTTCTATAAGTCATCATCCACTTGAGGGCAGTGAGCCTGGAGGACAAGAAAAGGAATTCAGGAATTCAGCTTGCTCTGGGAGGGAAGAGCCTGTCCTTTGAGCTGAGAAGAGAGGGCCAACCTCAACCTCAAGGCAAAACACTTCCTACAAAGGCCCTGGGACTGGCTTCAGAGTTAGGACAGGAAAAGCAACATGAGAGGAAGCCAAGACGAAGTCAAAAAGCAGCAGCCGATGACAAGGGTCTACACCTAGCCTCCTCCCTGGGAGGTGGACAACAGATAATTGGGTGAAGGGAGACGTCTGACAGTGTGAGACATGACAAAATAATAACAATTTATAAGTTACCAGGAGCTCATGAGGGAAGAGTGAGTGGGGAGGGAGGGGAAAAATGAGGAGCTGAGAAGAATGAAAATGTTCTGAGAATGATGACAGCAACAAATGTACGAATGTGCCTGACATGATGGATGGATAGGTGGATGGTAATGAGTTGTGTGAGCCCCCAATAAAATTATTTTAAAAAGGAAAAAATAAAGTCAGCAGCCAGTGGCTAACTCTTAGAGGCCTTAGTAAAAAACCTAATTTCCATCTAATTGCTTTAGAGCTTAAAATGTTCAAGTTTTATTGCCAGGTGTTGAAGGGTAGCCGGAGGCGTTGTGATCTGCTTTCCAACCCACTCTGCCCGAAGACAAAGCTGCTCGAGGGCAAAGGCTCTCACTTGCTGGCTGGTGGTCAGAATGAACTTAGCTGGAGGCTGGCCTGATGGCAGGACTCAGAATGGAGTCAGCGCTCTCACTGAAAACCCCAGCCTGCCACAAACCCAGGGCGTTGGGATTTAAGTTCAAAGGTATTCCCTCCTCTGATCATGGATTTTATTTTAAGATTCTTTGATGACGCTTTTGATGGCATGCTTTCTTCTGCGCCGAGTGATGGAGGATTCCCTGAGATGACTGTTTACTTGCTTCAGGACTGAGCTTATCCTTTCTCATAGGGAGGCACCATCGGATTCCTTCATCGCTTTGGTCCTCAGCGGCCATTTTCTGAGCGTGGGTATGGAGCAGGGCCACACTGTAAGAACTACTTGTTCTATCATTAGGCTACATGCCTCAGTGGGGAGCTCAAGTTCACTCATACAACATGCCTATCTCTTCTTCTTTTTTTAACTTTGTGGGCATAACTGCCTCTGGTGGTCGTGGGCACTACCCACTCACCGCTGGATTTGAACCGCCAAGCCCATGGGCTGCAGTTCAGCACTCAACCACTTACGCCACCGGGGCTCAGCCCCGTCTATCTCTTCTTTAACTATATGTGTGTGACTAATTTAATGTATGCATCTATAAACATGATTTCATATACACATGCACATCATTTAATATGTATATTAAAATCCAGCGCTATCACATCAGTTCTGACTCATAACAGTGCTGTACAAAGTTTTCTGAGATGAGGTTTTTTTGAGCCTCATCTCTCTCCCACTGGGTGACTAGTGAGTTTGAAGTCAGAAGCCCAAGGCCTGCTCTGCAGAGTCACCGGCTCCTTCTGATCTTTAGGGAGCTGGTGAGTTTAAACTACCAACCTTGCAGTCAGGAGTCCTGGGGTACAGCTGGTTACTCATGGACTGATAGCTGCAAGATCAACAATTCATGGGGCTGAGCCCTGGTGGTGCAGTGGTCGAGTGCAGAAATGCAGCCCACAGGGTTGGCGGTTCAAATCCAGCACCGCTCTCCAAGAGCAAGGCTGGGCCTGCTACTCCCACCAGAGGTCAGTGATTGACACCCCCCCAAAAAAAAAAGATCAACAATTCAAGCGCACCAGCTGATCTGAGGGAGAGAGATGGAGCTGATTGCTCCTGGAAAGGTGTCCAGTCCTGGAAACACAAAGGGGCTGTGTTACCCTGTCCTGTGGGTTCACCATGAGTTGAAATGGGCACACAACAGTGAGTCTGTTTGCTTTATATAGAGATATATTGTCAGGGGAGCCAGCCTCTAACATGTCATCATGGGTCTGGTAGGCGCAATTGTACAGCGATAATAAAGATGATGGTGAAGTCATGATGAGAGTGAAATCATGGAGTCGGACACATTGCATGGTAACCTGCTCACTTCAGCCCCGCTTGATGGTCCACATGGAGAGAGAGAGAGAGAGAGAGAGAGAGAATGGGGAGAGGGAACAGGGAAGAGAGGGAGTCAAGGGAAAGGCAGTTGGGGGAGGAGAGGCAACCGAGAGAGAATGCCTTTATTCTGACCAAGGCTGATATATCTTTGGGGGATATGCAAGCCCCCCAATTACAGGTAAGGACATACATCGCAGGCACGGGTTGTGCTTTAGGCAATATACCAGTGAGGGGGATTATCTAAGAACATACAAGCAATAGGAAAGGGAAGTATCGGGGTCCCACATGTGACAAGATGGGCGGAGCCCAGACTCATGATGGCAGCCTAACTATAGATGTCACTGAACAGATTTGACTTGTTCTTTGTCCTTCATAGAAACCATTAAGAGTAGGGTATGCACCCGTACAGGGACCGGAGGAATGGTTCAAAAGCTTCTGGGAGAGGGATCTGTTCTACAACAGCCGGGGATGAGCCCATCCATACAAAAGTCTGGATGTGTGGATGCTGGAAGTACCTGATCTTTGAAGGAGACAGAGTTAAGGAAAAGTCATATATTAATCCCACAACATATGGATCAGTTCATTAGCAATATAGGAGCTTTAGAAAATCACATTATAAATAACTTTTACACAATATTTTGTTTGTTTGTTTGTTTTTGTGGGCATCACTGCCTCTGGTGGTCGTGGGTGCTACCTAGTGCCGCTCCTGAGAGCTGCCGCTGGATTTGAACCGCCAAGCCTGCGGGCTGCAGTTCCGCACTCAACCACTTACGCCACCCGGGCTCAGCCCTTACACAATATTTTATAATTCTAATAATTTGCTGTTGTTATTGTTTGTGTTAGTCCGGGTAGACTAGAGAAACAAATTCATAAACACACACATTTATATAAGGGAGAGGTTTATGTACAAGAGGAATGGAACATTGAGAAAGCATCCCGACCCAGTCCAAGTCCTTAAGCCCAATATAGCCCATATGTCTGGTACCAATCCATAAATCCTCCTCAGACTCATGAAGCACATGCAATGACACCAGCACAATCACAGTGGGTGCAGCGTCTTGTGTATCCAGTGGTGGTAGAAGCATCTCAGCACTGGCAGGGGCCTCTCTTATCAGTAGAGCATCTCCAAGGGACTGAGTCGTGAGTCTCTCACCTCCAAGGAGGAAATACGGCCAGATTTCCCATCATTCTCGGGAGAAAGCCGTACCTACACAGAGGTCTCATAGGGTGATCTCCAGATTGACAGGAAAAACTCCACCCCCACTCTCCCAGTCCTGAAACTGCCACGATTGTTGTTGTTTTGTTGCTGTTCTTGTTGTTGTTGTAAGGGTGCCATTGAGTCGGTTCTAGCTCATCGTGACCTGGAAGATAAGAGAACCAAACACCTGTGAGGACAGTTGCCCTAAGCATTGAGTCCACAGGCACTGTCAGGGTTCTTCCTCTTTTTCACTTCACCAAATAGGATGTTCTTTTCCCGGGACTGGTCTCTCCTGACAGCATGTCCAAAGCACGTGAGAGGAAGTCTCACCTTCCTTGCCCCTAAGGAGTATCCTGACTGTTCCTCTTCCAAGATGGATCGGTTCTCTCGGCAGTCCAGAGGGGCTTTCTCCATGTTCTTCACCATTGTTCAAACGCACTGACTCTCCTTCAGTCTCCCCTATGCCATGGCCACCTCTCACACTCTTACCAGGTGGTTACAAATACTGCGGTGTGATCATTTGCATAACCGGTTGTCAATTTGAGACTTAAGAGTGAAGGGGTGGAGTCTAGTCCATCAATCAGGCCGCAGCTTGATGACCTCATTTGGAGGTGCCACAGAGATAAAGAGCTCCCTGGAAGTGGGACACAGACACACTCCCTGCAAGGCATTCCTGTGGAGAAGACACATGGAGCTAATCTAGAACCCTGGAACCCTGGAGCCACATGGAGACTCCTGCCAGGACACTGCGACTGGATCCACAAGACTTCCTACCCACTGGCCATGATGTTTCTTCCTGCAATCAGTGTCATTGTGTGTGCTCTGTGAGTCTGAAGAATACAGTAATTTATAGACTGCTAATGGACAGAGGGGCTAATATTGGATTGATGAACTTAACCTGGATTGGGCTGGAATGTTTTCTTTGTTGTTCTTGTTGTTGTTGTTGTTGTTTTTTGGGGAGGACATCACTGCTCTCTGGTGGGAGTAGGAGGCCCAGCCTTGCTCCTGGAGAGCTGCTGCTGGATTTGAACCGCCAACCCAGTGGGCCGCAGTCCCCCACACAACTACTACGCCACCAAGACTCAGCCCTGGAATGTTTTCTCAATGTACAATTGTTCTTGTATACAAAGGGCTTTCTGATATGCTTATGAGTGTCTCAAATTTGTTTCTCTAGTCCACCCTAACATACATGGTTGGGTCAGGCACAACTCAGTCTTCTCTGCTTTTCAACACTAAAGAATTCTTGTGCAGAAGATTTACCCAATGCAATGCATCATTCGATATCTTCATGATCCCTTCAGCGAGCATTCATTCTTGGTCCAAGCAAGATAAAATCCTTGACAACTTGAAACTTTTCTCCATTTATCAAGTCACCTATTGGTGCAGTTAGGAAGATTCTATTGTGTTATAATCTGTACAGAAGGGTACAATCATTGATCCTCATCAGCAGTTGCTCCAAGTCCTCACTTTCAGCAAGCAAAGTATGTTAGTCTGGGTTGGCTAGTGAAACAAATCCAGGAACATTCAATGTGTGTGCATGTGTGTGTATCAAAGAGTAAATGTATATTAAGAAAACATCCCAGCCCAGTTCAGATCAAGCCCATAAGTCTGATATAAATCCCTATGTCCTACACTAGTCTATGAAGTCCTCTTCAGACTCATGCAACACATACACTAAAGTCAAATGCAGGAAAATCACAGGCCAGTGGGTGGAAAGTCTTGTGGATCCAGAGGCGGTGGAAGCATCTCAGCGCTGGCGTGGGTCTCCACATGGCTCCTCCAGCTCCAGGGCTCTGGTTGCATCAGCTTAACTCCATGCGGGAGTGTGTCCCACCTCCAGGGAGGAAGACAGGAGTTCCCAGAATCCTCACGAGAAGGCCACGCCCACACAGAGGCCTCATGGGCTTTGACCTGATTGACAAACTAGACTCTATTCCTTTGCTCAAGATGACAAGAGATTATGTAACTGCCACACAGGGTCATGTCGCCTGCACATTGTAAGTTGTTAATAAGCTGTGGGCTCTAGCCCACATCTGGATAGGTCCTAAGGGACAATGAGATGAAGAGACAACGTTTTGAGCTGCTCACCTCCATGGTATTCAGAAGCAGATCAGGGAAAGAGAGAAAAGGTACTCTTACATCAACTTGGATAGTCTCAGGACATGCAAGCCCCCGTAATTAGAGGTAAGCACAATAACACAGTGGGCTGTATCCTAACCCTGAGCTCATTGGAGAAACAGCCTAATGCCAGTGCTGAGGGCAGGTCAGGGGGAGTGACTGTCCCCTGAGCAAAGAGAGCAATTGCAACATGTCCGCTCCTATAGATAAAGCTACAGCCAGATGGGAATAAACCATGTGCTTATAAAGAGGCAGCTATGATGGGAGATGTGGCAGTCATGTACCCGGGTGTCAATTTCATAATTGGGAATCTAGGGGTGGAGTCTAGCCTGTCAATCTGGAGATAGCCGATGAGACCTCTCTGTGGGCATGGCCTTCTCTGAGAATTCTGGGAAGTCTCACGATTTTTCCCTCATGGAGATGAGAGACTATCTCCCCAATTGTTGGGAGATGTTCAACTGACAAAACAAGATGGCAGTGTCTGAGGAACTGGAGAAGCCAGAAGGGAAGCTACATGGCCTTACCCTGTTGGAACCAGACCTCTGAAGCCAGAAAAGCCCCAGAGAGACCTCTGCAAACACTGAGCTGTTTCTACCACCAATAGATACTGCTGATGGACCCTGAGTCCTGGAAACGAGGAGCCATGAGGGGACCTCTGCCAAAGCCGGGATGCTTCTACTGCCACTGGACACATAAGACTCTGCACCCACTGGCCTGTGATTGTCCTGGTGTCATTGCACATGCTTCATGAGTTGGAGAGAGACTTTATAGACTGGTTTCGGACATATGGGCTAATATCAGACTGATGACCTTGGACTGGACTGAGTTGGGATGCTTTCTCAATGTTCCATTCCTCTTGTATTTAACCCTTTCCCTTATATCCATATGCGTGTTTATGAATTTGTTTCTCTGGTCAACCCGAACTAACACAGGAGAGTATTGTGGGATTCATCTTAATTATGAGAATGCAATTGGGACTCATCTCTAACTCACAAGTCTAAGGGCCTCCCTCCACCTTCTTAAATATGGGCCTCCCAGTCTTCTTAAATATGAGGATAAAGAATTTGTCCACTTACACTCTCTTCCCAGTCCTCAGTTTCCCACAATAAGCCTTCCTCCCATCCTGATGCCGTATCCTTCTTCATATAGACAGTGTCTTGGATTATTTGCTCAGCATACAGAGTGAATAACTATGGTGAGAATATATGTGTAACTCTGTCACATGCCTTTCCTGACTTGTTTGTTTGTTTGTTTGTTTGTTTGTTTGTTTGTTTGGGCATCACTGCCCTCTGGTGGGAGTGGGAGGTCCAGCCTTGCTCCTGGAGAGCTGCTGCTGGACTTGAACCAAGCCAGTGGGCTGCAGTCTCGCACTCAACCACTATGCCACCAGGGCTCAGCTCCACCTTTCCTGATTTTAAACAATCCAGTTTTCCCTTGCTCTGCTTGTACAGGTTCCACGTCGGCACAAGTAAGTGTTCTAGAATTTCCACTCTTCTCAAACTTACCCATAGTTTCTTATGAACCACATAACTGAAGGCCTGAGCAGAATCAATATAACACAAGCAAACATCTTTCCAGGGTGTCAACAATGATATTCTTTGTTCCACGTCCTCTTCTGAATTTGGCCTAAACCTCTGGCAGCTCCCTGTCAGTGCACTACTGCAACCATTGTTGGATGATCTTCAGTAAAACTTTACTTGCATGTGCTATTCATGATATTGTTTTATAATGTGAGCATTCTGTTGGGCCACCTTTCTTTAGAATTGGTACAAATATGAATTTCTTGGCCAAGTACAGTAGCTGTCCTTCCAATTTCTTGGATGGACTAGTGAGTGCTTCCAGTGTTCCATCAACTTGCTGAAACATTTCCATTGGTATTCCATGAATTTTGGAGCCTTATTTTCAGCTAATCCCCTCAGTGCAGCCTGGACTGCTTCCTTTAGCACTGTCATTTCTTGCTCACAAACTGCCTCTTGAAATGACTGAATGTCAACTAGTTCTTTTTAAGGCAGCGACTCTACCTTTCCATCTTCAGTATGCTGCCCATAGACTCTTTCACTCTTTACATTTTATTATAATATTTTATTTTGTCCTCTTGCCCTTTAAAATTTTTTTTGTTCAACGCTTTAACATCATCATTTCTTCCGACATCACCACATATTCTGTGTGCCTCAGCCACTCTGTGATAAAAGCAAGTTTCAGAGTCTCTTCTGACAGCCCCTTGGCTCTTTCCTTACTCATCTTTTTAATGACCATTGTTTTTTTTCATGAATGATGTCATCCCAGAGCTCATCAGGTCCTGTCATTAGTGTCCCATGTATCAAACTCTATCATATGGCTTCCTGTGCTGGGAATGACAGATTCAAGAGGAATGGCATGGCATTCATGGTCAAAAAGGACATTTCAAGATCTCTCTTGAAGTAAAATGCTATTTATGAGAGGTTAACACATATCCATATACAAGGAAATCCAGTCAATACAACTATCGGCTTGCAGGTGCCAGCTTTTTTTCCAAATGTATGCTAAATGTATCACTAAAGCATATGTATGCTAAATGAATCAAATGTATCGCTATAGGTAGTGATGCAGAAATTGAAGAATTCTACCAACATCTTCAATCTGAAATGAATCAAACATGAATGCAGGTTGTATTGATAGTTATTGGCGATTGGAATGCAAAAGTTGGAAACAAAGAGGAACAGTAGTGGAAAATATGGCCTTGGTGATAAGAATGAAGCTGGAATGCACATGGTAGAATTTGACAAAGCCAATGACATCTCGTCACAAATACTTTTTTCCCAACAACACAAACAGTGATGGTTGACAAAAATTTCTCCGAATGAAACAGTCATAAGTAAAATTAACTACATCAATGGGAAGAGATGATGGAGAAATGCAGTATTAGCAGCTGAAATGAGGCCATGGGCCATCCATGGAACAACGACCATCAAGGGCTCATATGTCAACCCAAGTTGAAGCTGAAGAAAATAAAAACTCATCCACAAGAGGCAAAATATGACCTTGAAGTATTCATATGAATTTCAAGAACAGTTTTGATACATTGAAAAAAATAATATAAGGGAACTTCAAGAGTTCATGAAAATTTTTTAATTAAGATAATCAAAATTTTCTATAAAGATTTTGAAGCTCCCTTTTCATAGTATCATTAATCTAGCCAACAGTATAGATTTAAAATGCTAATAAAAAATATAAAGGAAAGGGCTGAGCCTCGGTGGCGTAGTGGTTGTGCGGGGGACTGCGGCCCACTGGGACGGAGGTTCAATTCCAGCAGTGGGGCTGGGCCTCCTACTCCCACTGCTGGAGAGCAGTGATGCCCAAATATATATATATATATATATATATATATATATATGAAAGCATTTTGGTTAAAATACTTGGAAAGGGCACCAGGATGAAACACTAAGGGAAGCCAAGCAATGAAGTCCCTGGGGAATACCAAAAATAGACTTTGACTTGTTTTTGTGCTTATTGTTATCTCTGCATGTCTCTCGAGGTAAGTAGGCCAAATAAACAATCTGGAGAAAACAACGCGACTGATGGTACCTGGGGGACATGGAGAGGGGAGGCAGGGAAAAGAAGTGGTGTTAACAAACCCAGGGACAAGGGAACAACAAGCGATCTAAAATCCACGGTGAGGAGGGTGTAGGGTGCCCGGCAGGGCTTGTTCAAGGGCAATGGAACAGAGAAACTACTGAAACTTGAATGAAAGCCGAGCAGGATAGTGGGACAAGCGGAGAGTCAAAGAAAATCGAGGAAAGAACTAGGAGGCAAAGGGCATTTATAGAGGTCTAAATATGTGCATGCACATATGTAAATGTATATAATGATAGGGAAATAGATCTATGTACACATATTCATATTATAAGTGTTAAGATATCAGACGAGCATTGGGCCTCGAGTCAAGTACTCCCTCAATGCAAGAACACTTTTTTCTAATAACCTGCCATTCTGTAATGCTCACCTTCCCGACATGATCTCTGAAGACAAAATGGGTGCATAGCAAATGTGGTGAAGAAAGCTGATGGTGCCTGGCTATCAAAAGATATAGCATCTGAGGCCTTAAAGGCTTGAAGATAAACAAGCATTCATCTAGCTGAGAAGCAACAAAGCCCACAAGGAAGAAACAGGTATCAGGCGGGCATAAAGGACCCAGAACAGAAATTCTTATCAGTGTGAATGAGGAGGAGTGTGAAGACCCAAAGCCCGTCTGTAGGCAATTGAGCATCCTTTTAGAGAAGGGTCACAAGGAAGAGATGAGCAAATCAGGGTGCAGTATAGCACCATTGAAACATTTACCTCTCCTCTAGTCCTTTAATGCTTCCTCCCCCAGCCCTCCATTGTACCTTACAAATCCAGCTAGATCAGACAGGTACAAATAAGAGCTGGAAATATATGAAATCCAGGACAGATAAACCCCTCAGGACCAATAATGAGAGTAGCAATATCAGGAAGGGAAGGTAGTGAAGGGGGAAGGGGGAACCGATCACAATGATCTACATATAACCCCTTCCCTGGGGGACAGACAACAGAAAAGTGGGTGAAGAGAGACGTTGGCCAGTGTAAGACATGGAAAAATAATAACAATTTATAAATTATCAAGGGTTCATGGGGGAGGGAACAATGAGTTGATACCAAGGACTCAAGCAGAAAGAAAATGTTTTGAAATGATGATAGCAACAATTGTACAAATGTGCTTGACACGATGGACAGATGTATGGATCGTGATAAGAGCTGTATGAGCCCCCAATAAAATGATTTGGGGGAAAAAAAGACTTGGGGACATTCACCTACGTAGTTTTAAAAACTTCAGTGATAGAACAAAATCACTTCAAAAACAGTGAAAGTTAGGCACAGAGCAGTAATTTCAATTATATTCATCCACTTAAGCAAAATCATTGGTCTATAAAACTAAAGATCTGTAAGATGAAAATAATTGTGGGATTCATTTAAGACTTTTCCCCAATACTGACTCCTCCAAAATTTTGCCAAATATGAGAAGCTGTTTGCCAGCACTTGGTGGGAGGTCAGATGTTTAAGAGATATTCTCTCTGTCTACGGCCATACCACCCTGAACTCGCCCAATCTCGTCTGATCTTGGAAGCTCCGCAGGGTCAGGCCTGGCTGGTACTTGGATGGGAGTGATATTCTCCCTGAAGGCTCTAGCCATCCAGAGGCCATTGTCTCTCCCACAAAAGCAAGGACTCATACCCTGATGTTAGGCCCATGGGTCACTTCCCCTGAAAGCTTTGGGTAAATCAAGTCTCCAGCCCAAGGGCAATCAAGGTTAGGCCCACATCATGAATCTGAAATCTGCCCATCTTGTCACATGTGGGGTCCCAATACCACCTCTTCCTATTGCAAGTAGATGTCCCTCTTTCGTGCCCCTCAGTGCTGTAGTACCTGTAGCGCAACCCCTTCCTGTGACGTGTGGTTACCTGGAATCACGCCCCCTGCCCCCCAAGTTTATATAAGCCTTGGTCAACAATAAAGAAGTTCTCTTGGGTCACCTCTCCTCCCCCAACTCCTCTCCCTCACCCCCCTCTTTCCTGTTCCCCCTCCCCAAGTCGTCTCCTCCTGCTGGCCTCTCTTTCTCTCCACATGAACCATCAAGCGGTGAGCATGCTACCATGAAAATATGTTGGACTTGGGCTGAGCCCTGGTGGCGTAGTGGTTGTGCGCGGGATTGCGGCCCAATGGGATGGAGGTTCAATTCCAGCTCCACAGGAGCAAAGGCTGGGCCTCCTACTCCCACCACCTGAGGGCAGTGATGCCCAAAAAAAAAAAGAAAGAAAAGAAAAGAAAATGTGTTGGACTCATTCCATTATTTCTCTCTCTCATATTTTCTATGACTTTGCTGTCATCTTTACTTATTATCACTGTACAATTGCACCTACCAGACCCGTGATGATATGTTAGGGGCTGCCTCGCCTGACAAAATGAATGTGAAAAGGAAATATATCAACAGTCTCACTGGTTGTGAGAAACAAAACCAGGAACAAACTCTCAACAGTCCTACGTTAAGGAGTCTGGGAGGCCAGGGCTCCTGTGGAGGGACCTTCATGTTTGTGGGATGGAGATGGGTTCCACTCACATTCTTCTAAGTAAAAGTCATTCCCCTCAGTCTCTGCACCCCCCCCCCAGTAATGCCCAATTTAAGGTGCTTTTTTCAAGCACATGCCACTTATTATATGCTTGAAGGTCAACTGCTTGAAGGCTATCCACCTGAAGGCTATTTAGCGTCCATAAAAAGTAATCAGGCCCTATCGTCTGTCCCACCCTGAGTAGGGACCACCCCCTTCTGAAAAGTCTAATGGCTCATTCTCCTGAAGGAAAGCCCAAAGACACCTAAGGTCAAACCAGGGCAAAGGTGACCAAGCTCATGCTGCCATCTTGATTCTGAAGATTGTCCACCCAGACCAGTCAAAGTACAGCCAGGCAGTGATGATGCATACAAGTTCCTCCAATTCCTGAAGCCTTCCTCCCCGCCCCCCGCCCCCAACCATCATGGTCCCAACCTTACAAATCCAGATGGACTGGAGAAGTCACACTAGTATAGAGGGGAGCTGGAGATATGGGGAAACCAAGATGGATGGGTCCCTTTGGGCCAATGGTTAGATTGGAGATGCTGGAAGGGTGGAGAGAAGGTGGGGTAGAGAGAACCAACGGCAAGGATATACACACAAGCTCCTATTTGAAGGACGGGCATCAAAGGAGTGGGTTGGGGGAGAGGTCGGGCAGTGTGAGTTATGACAGGACTATAATAATTTATAAAGTGTTGAGGGTTGGTGGGGAGGAGAGAGCAGGGGAAGTGGGGGAGGGGTGGAAAACCCGATACTGGGGGCTTACGGGAAAAGGTGGACAATTGGAGAACGATAATAGAAGTGGACATGTGCAGGTGCTTGACACAGTATGTTTATTTATATATTGTGAAAAACAATGTATGAGCCTCCAATAAAATGATTTAAAAAATTAAAGACATGAAGTCATAAAAAAAAGATTGTCCACCTTGTTACGTATGTGCCTTCCTGTCGCGTGTATGCTTCCAGTGCAGTGGAAGGTTCTCAACCTTCCTCATGCTGTGACCCTTTCATACGGTTCCTCATGTCGTGGTGACCCTCCAACCATAAAATTATTTCCGTTGCTCCTTCAGAACTGCAATTTTGTTACCATTATGTGTATGGTCCGGGGTCAAACCAGGCCGCCCCCTGGACCGGGCAGTCCCCTAGACCGGGCACCCCCTTGCACCCCTCTGCACCAGCCTCACGAGAAGGAGAGGAAGAACCTGCTGAACTTTGTAACCCTTCCTCCGGCATCTCAGAGAGCTTCTGTCTTTGGGTAGAGCACAGACTCTACCTGGGCAAGGCACAGAGGTCCCCCTCTAACATTCCAGAAAGCAAGTTTGCAAAACAAGATGATTTACTAATAAGTCATCTCCAAAACCCCAAAGAAACCTCCCTCCCTTTTCTTTCATCAGCGCACATTCCTGTAGCTCAAACCATATATATATATATATATATATATATATATATATATATATATATATCCCACCACCCCCATACCAGGCGTGGCTCTCAGGCCTCAGGACTGCCCAGGAGTTCAAAATAATGTGCTCTCTCTCTCTCTCTCTCTCTCTACTGTCCCTTCTATTCCCCAAAGTCCTTCTCTACCTTCCAATGAAGCCTATCTTTGCTTTCCATCCCTAACTGAGCTCTAGCCCCTTCCTGCAGTTCCGTCTCAACCTCTCATTATGAATAGGGTGACCCCTGGGAAAGGGTCGTTTGACTCCCAAAGGGGTCTCAACCCACAGAATAAGAATGACCGCTCTAGGGCTGAACCCCGGTGGCGTAAGCGTTTGAGTGCAGGATTGCGGCCCTTGGGCTTGGCGGTTCAAATCCAGCAGCTGCTCTCAGGAGCAGCACTGGGTAGTGCTCACGACCACCAGAGGCAGTGATGCCCCCCCATCCCCTCCAAAAAAAAACAAAAAAAGAATGACTGCTCTAGTGTCTCCCCTTCCAATTTTTGTTTGGGGGGGAGGCATCACTGCCCTCAGGTGGTAGGAGTAGGAGGCCCAGCCTTTGCTCCTGTGGAGCTGGAATCGAACCTCCATCCCAGTGGGCCGCAGTCCCGCACACAACCACTACGCCACCGGGGCTCGGCCCCCCTTCCTATTTTGTATCTGCCCCTAGCTCATCCCCCTCCTGTTATGTGCATGCATAATACAACTGCTCCCCGTTACATATGAGCTAACTGTGGTTTGCTTGCCCGAGGTTATGTAAGTCTGAGAGAGAATATCGTCTCATTCCGGATCAGGTCTCCATCAAAAGAGGGGAGCCCTTGAATGCTTCAGCTTAGTGGTTCTCAACCTTCCTAATGCCTCCACCCTTTCCTACAGTTCCTTGTTGTGGTGCAGCCCCCGCCCCAACCAGACAATTTTTTCCTGGCTACTTCTTAACTCTAATTTTTGCTAATGGTATGATTTGGACGATGCCTGTGAAAGTTGTTCAACCCCCAAAGGGGTCGAGAACCACAGATTGAGAACCACTGCTGTATCTTGTCTGATGTTGTTAGTTAGCTAGCATAGGGACTGGGGTGTCCATGGCACATGCTCAGAGAGGTTTGAGCTTTCGGCCAGAAAGGGGTGGTACACCTAGGTGGGCATTACACCTGGATTGGTCCATCTGGACCAGGTGCATTCAATTCAGTCCATGGGGTCAATCAGGAGTGTCGACCACGCCTCCCCCGTGGAGGACCTGGAAAGGTAGGATCCAGAGACTCTCAGCCCCTTTTGCTTCTCGAGCTGCTCCTCAGAGGCTGTGCAGAAAACTCCTCTGGCTTCAGGCCTCCACATGTGAGGGGTGAAGGGCCTGCTGTGCCTGTGTAAAACTGAAACCTCTTCTATCCTTTATAAAACTCACTTGGATCACAAAGCAGGCTTTGGCATGAATTCTTTCTTGTGAAAAGCCAAGGATTGAGGTATTTCTCACTCGAGAAACCTAACAGGTCATCTTGGATAAACCAGTTTGTTTTATGAGCTTGCTCTCCTCTGAAGATCTGGTTTCATGATGTGGCACAAGGGAGGTGAAAGTTTATTACAGCCATTAGACAATTCATATCACCTTGTCGTGGAGACCAGTTAAAATAGTTACTGATCTGGATTTTGGACTCACACTTAAGTCTAGCCCCAGTCTAAGAACATCTTTGTTCTCATGACATGGACCTCCTTGATACTCACCTTCATGAAAAGAGCACTGAAGATATAGGTGTGTGGCCGTCGTGGACTTGATGTCAGTTTCATGATTGGGAATCTAGGGGTGGAGTCTAGCCTGCCAATCTGGAGATAGCCAATGAGACCTCTGTGTGGGCAGGGCTTTCTCCTGAGAATTCTGGGAAGTCTTGCAGTATTTCCTAATTGGAGAAAAGAGACTGGACTGAGTGAGTCTCTGACAAGATGAGATGACAGCATGCTGATTGATCCTGATTCCTGGAGAATGGAGGAGCCAGAAGAGAGGTCACATGGGCTTGCCCTGGTGGAGCCAAACCTCTGGGCAAGAGAAGCCACGAGGAGACTTCTGTCAGCACTGAGATGCTTCTACTGCCACCAGATATCCAAGGCTCTGCACCCACTGGCCTGTCATTGCCCTGGTGTCACCACACGTCCTTTGTAAGTCAGAAGGAGAATTTATAGACTGATGGGCTAATATCGGACTTAAAACTTAAAACTTTGAACTGGGGGCTGAGCCCCGGTGGCGTAGTGGTTGTGCGCGGGACTGCGGCCCACTGGGACGGAGGTTCAATTCCAGCAGTGGGGCTGGGCCCCCCAAAAAAAGAGCAGTGATGCTCCCCCCCAAAAAAAAAGAAAAGAAAACTTTGAACTGGACTGGGTTGGGATGCTTTCTTAATGTTCCATTCCTTTTGTATATAAACCTTTCCCAGGCTGAGCCCCAGTGGCGTAGTGGTTGTGCGCGGGACTGTGGCCCACTGGGATGGAGGTTCAAGTCCAGCAGCGGCTCCACAGGAGCAAAGGCTGGGCATCCTACTCCCACCACCAGAGGGCAGGGATGCCCAAAAAACAAAACAAAAAACCTTTCCCTTATATCCATATGCATGTCTATGAATTTGTTTCTCTAGTCTACCCAGACTAACACAGGTGCTATAGCAAAGTACGGCAAAGAAACTAGATGGTACCTCACTATCAAAAAGAATATTGTCTGGAGTCTTAAAGACTTGTCTTCAAACAAACAGCTATCTAAGAAAGGCATCCCTTCATTCCACATGGAAGAAACACAAGGATTAGAAATAATAAAATCTAAATTCAAAGGAGGGAATGGTGTCCAAGCTTAAATTGTGAACACCTGGTTTGTAGAAGGCTATGGATGAAGCCTCCAGTGAATCCTCTCTGGCCATAGTAGAGAGCTGTGAATAGAGAGCATTGTAAAGTGGCTTAGGTAGACTTTATTAGGTTAAAATGTAATATCTTTGATCTCCCTTTAACACATTTTATTTTATTTTATTTTATTTTGGCCCATTTTAAAATTGTTTCCATTTTTTAAAAAAATGAGGAGCAAATATATATGGATTAAACTCTGATGAATGAACACCTTTTGACCAGAGACCAGGAATGTGAAAGGCCTTGGGATCATGCAGACTGGATTAGGAAGCAATTGCGAATGCAGCTAAGTTAACAGCTAACACCTTATCATTTGATCTCCCTTTTGAGTCATTTCAGATGTGTTCTAGTTTTTTTGGGGGGGGGCATCACTGCTCTCTGGTGGTGGGAGTAGGAGGCCCAGCCCCACTGCTGGAATTGAACCTCCGTCCCAGTGGGCCGCAGTCCCGCGCACAACCACTACGCCACCGGGGCTCAGCCCATGTTCTAGTTTTTAATATCTTCTGTTTTTCTTCCATTGAGGTTCTTCTCTGTCTCGTGTTGTTATTGTGGTTAGTGGTTTGCCTGCTTGATTCTGTTCATGTTTTTTGTATATGAAACTTTGGATAGGCGATCTATAGACATAGTAACTGAATTAATTTTTTTCTTGGGGGTATGGCGGGGGAGGTTAGGGGAAAATTAAGTGCTAATGACAATGAGTACAGGAAAAAGGGAAATGAACCTCTTGGGACCAGTTGTGAGACCAGCAATACCAGGAGGGTGGGGGGAAGGTGGGGTAGGAAGGGGGAACCGATCACAAAGATCTTCAGACAACCCCCTCCCTGGGGGATGAACAACAGAAAAATGCGTGAAGGGAGACACCGGACAGTGTAAGACATGACAAAATAATAATAATTTACAAATTATCAAGGGTTCATGAGGGTGGGGGATGTGGAGGAAGGGAGGGAAAATGAGGCGCTGATACTAAGGGCTCAAGTAGAAAGTAAATGTTTTGAAAATGATGAGGGCAACAAATGTACAAATGTGCTTGACACAATGGATGGATGGATGGACGGATGGATTGTGATGAGTTGTTTGAGCCCCCAATAAAATTGTTTTAAAGAAAGAAAGAGGAGGCTGAGCCCTGGTGGCTTAGTGGTCGTTTGCGGGACTGGGGCCCATAGGGTTCACAGTTCAAATCCAGCAGCAAGGCTGGGCTTGCTACTCCCACCAGGGCAGTGATGCCACACACACAAAAAAAAAAAAAAAAGAAAGGAAAGAAAGAGGAAATATTCTTTTTTTTTTGGGGGGGGGGGGCGCATCACTGCTCTCCGGTGGTGGGAGTTGGAGGTCCAGCCCCACTGCTGGAATTGAACCTCCATCCCAGTGTGCCACAGTCCCGCGCACAACCACTACGCCACCGGGGCTCAGCCCGAAAGAGGAAATATTCTAAGACTCATTATAGTGGTGATTGCACAAGCCTTCATAATATGATTGAACTATTGAATTGTATGACATGTGCAGCATGTGCCAATAAAACTATTAATAAATAAATAAAATGATTACTGTTCTGTCTTAAACCTAACTTCCAATTCCTTTGCTTGTTTGCTTGCTTGTTTTAATCTTTTTTCTAAACAGGCTGGGCTCTTTGTCTGGAACGAAATGGTCTTATTAGTTTCTCCGAAGGACTGCTTGATGCAAGAATGACTTGTGCGCACCAACCTGTGTGATCATGAAGTGTCGACAGGAAAAGATATCAGAAGTTCAAAAACAGGCAACCAAATCGATGTGAAGGGGTGGAGATCTAGTGTAGACCCAAAACCCACCTGCAAAATAATGGGACAGTCCCTCTCAGAAGGGCCACAGGGAAGAGATGATAAAGCCAGGGTGCGGTGTAGCACTGATGAACCGCCTTAACGATCCTCTAATTCTTTAATATTCTCTCCCTTCACTATCATGGTTTCTATTTTACCTCATTGCTCATGTTAGACCTAACATGTGTTCATTTGTATAATTCAGATCATTTGATACATGAAAGCCAAGATAGATAACCCTTCAGAAACAGTAACAGCAATAAAGGTCCCTGGGAGGAATGAAAGAGAAGAGAGAACTGATAACACTGATGACTATATAATCCCACTGATGGGATCTAACAACAGAATCGAATGTGAATAGATACATTAGATCATGTAAGTTATGGCAAAACAAACAAACAAACATTATAGGGGAGAAATTAGTAATAAGTGGGGGAAGAAAATGTTTTAAAATAAAAAAAGAGGGCTGAGCCCCGGTGGCGTAGTGGTTGTGCGCGGGACTGCAGCCCACTGGGATGGAGGTTCAATTCCAGCATTGGGGCTGGGCCTCCTACTCCCACTACCAGAGAGCAGTGATGCCCCCCCAAAAAAAAAAAGATTCCAAAAATCCCTGCTTGTGTTAAAACTTTTCGGGCTGAGCCCCGGTGGCATAGTGGTTGTGCGCGGGACTGCGGCCCACTGGGATGGAGGTTTAATTCCCGCCCACAGGAGCAAAGGCTGGGCCTCCTACTCCCACCACCAGGGCAGCAATGCCTTAAAAAAAAAAACTTTTCACAAGAATATCTGTGAAAATACATGTAGAAAATTCATGATCTTACAATAAATTAATGCTAAATAAAAAACAGCATTGTGTATATATAATGTCCTATGTAATGCCCTATAAGTGCCATATATATATATATATATATCAAAATCAAAACCACACTTCCATCAAGTCAGTTCTGGCAGCCTATATAGGGTTTCCAAGATTACAAGTTGTTAAGGAAGCAGACAGCTCAGCTTTGTCCCACAGAGCAGCTGGTGGGTCTGAATCATGGCCCTTCTGATTAGCAACCCAATGCTTAGCCAACCGTGTGACCAGGGCTGCTTTGCCTCGTGCCACACGTCCTCTGATTTCCCACTTCTGCTTTCAAAGAGGAATGGCTTGGAGAAACCCAAGAAGAACAAAGTCCTTGGCAATGCCAACACTGTCTTGGCCGTCTCTCAAGATGTTGCTCACTGGTCCCGTTCTTTCTCTGTGTTGAGGTGTCATCCACACTGAAGGCTGTAGTCTTTGACCTTCCTCTCTAAGCACGGTAAGTCCTCTCCACAGTCAGCAAGCAAGTATTTGTGGTCTGCGTACCTCTCATGTCCCGATCACCACAAGGTCTTGGTTAGGAGATTATGCACAGCAGCAGGTGAAACTGTAGACATTGGAAGGGTGGGAAGGACCACAGTGGGAATATGGATATTAGTCGCAGAGGTAAAAGGGTTGCTGGGGTTTTGATTACCTGGCTACCCAATGGTGGGGGTGATCATGTAACCCTGTGTCATAGCCACTAGGTGATTCTAATGCAATACCAAGACCCCAACTTTTAACTGAAAGTACATAACATGCCTCAGTTCAGATAGACCCAAAGCAAAGGCCCTAAATTCTCTGCCTGGTCATTTTCTGCATGCTGGTTCATCTTTATACAGTTTATATAAGCAGATGTATGTCATCCTCTTTATGCAGTCTAGTTTCTCAGATTCTTTGTTCGGCATAAAGAGTGCAGATGTAAACTGAAATGATTTAACCTAGCCATAAGTCTCTTCCCATCTTACACCCTTTGTTCTGTGCAAACGACCTCCTTGTGGTCCACTGAAATGATTCCATTCTTGGAATCTATGTGAGATCTGGTCATTTCTATTCTCGTCCAAAGGCCTTTCTCAAGGTCATGGTCAACATGCTCCCTGGGACTTAGGGGGAAGTGAATTTTTGACTCCCACCTCCTTCACCCTTGGTCCCAGGCTCTGACACCCCAGGCGGTACCTTGAGAATGTCTCTTTCAAGGCACCAACTGAGTCTGCATGGAAGAAGCACCCCAGCTTCTGTGATCCATGGACGACATTAACAGAATCCAAGTAGGAAGAAAGGAAAAGGAAGAGGACTTAAATTGTGAACATTCAATTTGGAGAAGACTACGGAGGACAGTGGGAGCCCCCAAATTCTATCTGCAGAGTCTCTAGTCGGATTAAACCTTTGGCAGAACCCCTCTGACCACAAGGGGAGGTATTTTTTTGTTTACCATCAACAGAGAATTTTGTAAACTTGATTGTGGTGGATCAAACCATGGTATAATATGATACTTGGTCAGTTCACTTCCGTCTTGACCCTGAATTTGCTCTAGGCCAAAACATTTCTCATTTGTTCCATGACATAAATTAGTTCTCTGGCTATTTATTATGGCTAGTCATCTTTTCTTTCTTTCTCTTTATTTTTTTATGTTATTATTATTCCTTTTTGTCTAGTTTTGACTTTGTTTTTTATTGTTTCTGTTAGTTTTCCCAGTTTATAGGGTACAGAGGAGTGGATGCTTGGAGACAACAACTGAGGAGGTGGTTTATCAGGAGGGAGGGTGAAGAGGGAGGGGAATTGGGAAACAAATCGTCAATTAAGGAAGGGGGAGGGAGCACTGGAACCGATTGTGATGATGTGTATTAAATGTTTTTTTGGGCTGAACCCCGGTGGTATAGTGGTTGTGTGCGGGACTGCAGCCCACTGGGTTGGTGATTCAAATCCAGCAGCAGCTCTCCAGCATCAAGGCTGGGCCTCCTACTCCCACCAGAGGACAATGATGCCTCCCCCTCAAAAAAAAACAGTAAAGAAGGCTCATTTGCACACAGTGAGGTAATCAATCAATCCACAATTGGTGCCTTCTTTCCTTTAAAAAAATGCTTTTAAGTGTATGATAAGTGAATTTTATATCAGTAAAACTATTTTTTTAGAAAAAGAAAATGGCGCTCTCATTAAAGTAAGTCATGCCAGTTCTTAGTCCCTCCTTTGCCTGATTCCAGACGGTTACCAAATTCTAGCTCAAACCTGTCTACAGTCCTTCTTCCCTGGGAATCTCAAGACATCACTGCTCACAGGAGAATGCCAGCTGTCCCACCTTCTGGCAAAACCTCAAAGAACTCATCTCCGACCTCGAGTCTTGGAGGTCGTAGAGTGAAGCCTGTGAAGCCTCATTTTCCCATGGAGTCAGGTGGTTAAGCTCTAGGTTCCAATCCACAAGGTCAGCGGTTCAAAACCACCAGCCATTCTGTGAAGGAATAGAAAGAGTTCCAGTCTCAGAAACCTCCAGTGGCAGCTGTACCCCAACCTTCAGGATCACGGTGAGTTGAACTTGACGCAGCGCCAGGCAGTTGATGTTTTTCCGTTTGGGGGATTGTTTTCATCCTATTTTTTGCAGGTCTCCTGAGTTCTCCACCTTTAGTAGGGTGCAGTCTGACCATTTTTCTATCGCGCTTTCGAGTGGAAAACATGCATCTTCCTTCTCTGGCAGGTTTCCACCTTCCAGAGGTTCTGGTGTTGACAGTTTTTAGAGTATTGACTGAACATCTGCCGTATGACAAAGAAGCCCTGGTGGCCCTGTGGGTTAGGCAGGGGGCTGCTAACCACAAGGTCGGTGTGTCAAACCCCCCAGGCACTCTCTGGGAGAAAGACAAGGCTGTCTGCTCCTCTAGAGATTTACAGTCTTGGAAAACCTGAATGAACTAGGGTTCCTATGAGCCGGAATTGATAGCAATAGATTTAAAGAAGGCTCGGCTTCTACTCCCATAAAGAGTTCCAGTCTCCCCTTGCGGAACCATGCCATAGACTGAGCACCAGGATGACCTTGGATGCTGACCTAACAGGTAGCATGGCATCCCCCAGGGGCTACACCAGACGGACTCAACACTGGAAGCCTGAGTTAATGAACTGAGCCCTGCCTTGAAGCTGCCTGTCCCCTCAGACTACGGACTGGGATCCTCTGATGGGAAAGGAAGAAGAGAGTGACTGCCCTAGGTCTGTGGAAGTAGAAGTCATTGGACCTTGTTGTGGGGGAGAGGGGGGTAGCAGTCATTGGACCTTGTTGGGGGAGAGAAGTAGCAGTCATTGAACCTTTGGCTTGTTGGATTCCTCCTGGAATGGGTCCCAGAATCTCCATATCTGTAGTACCTTGATGCCCCTCTTGCAATGATGTGACAGGTTTTGATCTGTTGGCCAGGGATCTGCACTTGTAAGAATTGATCCTGGAAATCTTCCTCTAGCCCCAATCTCCACGCTTTGGATAAATAGAGCCCCATCAATTGGGAGCTCAACCCATGCAGGATATGAGTTATGGGCTTCTGCTCACGGTGGAACTGGAGTCCCATAGACTCCTCAAACTGACAGTGTCTGGAGCGCTGTGTCCATGGGGAAATTGTTGATGTTAGGCATGTAACTGCCTTTACCCCACGGGTGTGGTGGACATCTTTTTCTTTTTACTTTCTGTGGGTTTTTGTTGTCCTGCCTTTTGTTTGGTTGTTGTACTTGTTGGTTGGTTGCTGTGGTGGTGGTGGTGGTGGTAGTTGGTCTTCTGGGGTTTTGATTTTGACATAATACCACCGCCAAAGAAACCTGAGTCACGCATAAGCCATGGGCAAGCAGATGGATTCTGGACTCCCACTTAACTCTAGCCCCAACCCAAGAAGAGTGTGGTGGTTACATAATCTGTTGTCAATTTGAGACTTACGAGTGAATGGGGTGGACTGTACCTGTCGATCAGGTGGTAGCGTAATGGCCTCACTTGAAGGTGCTAAGGAGATGAATAGCTCGCGGGAGGCAGGACTCAGACTCACCCCCTACGAGACATGCCTGTGGAGGAGACACATGGAAAGAGGCTGGTGGAGCCAGACCTCTTGAGCCAGAGAAGTCACGTGGAAACCCCTGCCAATGCTGAGATGCTTACAACGCCACCGGATCCACAAGACTTCCCACTCACTCGCCTGTGATCTTCCTGCATGTTTCACGAGTCGGAAGAGGAATTTATAGAGTGGTATCAGGCATATGGGCTAATAGCAGATTTATGGACTTGATCTGGACTGGACTGGGATGTTTTCTCAGTATTCAACTGTTCTTGTATATAAAACTGTATATAAAGCTCTTGTATATGAAGTTCTTTCTTATACACGGGTCTCCAAGAATCTGTTTCTCAAGTCTACCCGGACTAACACAAACAGTTCTGATAACATGGCCCTGCTCAATTCTCACCTTCATGAAATGATCACTGACATAAGGGTGCTACAGCCAAGGGTGGTGAAGAAAGCAGAAAACAAGCAGCCATCTACGTAAAGCGTCAACTCAGGCCTCATGGAAGAAGCACACCCACCTGTGTGATCCAAACATGACAACAACAAAATCCAAATATGATGAAAGGAAAAACATCAGAGCTTAAATGTGTGTGTGTGAGAGAGAGAGAGAGAGAGAGAGAGAGAGAGAGAGAGAGAGAGAGAGATTGATTCTGATATCCCCCAAACTCGAAAACTGCCCATCCATTCCCCTCAGACTGTTTTTCGGTCCGGTTTGTTTGGGGGGTTTCTTAGGCTGCAAATAAGACGCCCTGGTGGCGCAGCGGCTTAAGCAGCCGTCGTTCAAAAACCCGCGTGGCGGGGGAGAGATGTTGGAATGAAGCCGTCCACTGCGTGCAGTCTCAGACCTCAGACAGCCGGGGTGGTCTCCGTGAACGTGGGGCAGCCGGGGTGGTCACCGTGGACGTGAGTTTCAAGCGCTAGGCCGGCCCCTCGGCCGGCCCCTCGAAACGAATGAACCCATGGCGTCTTCAACCCTGTCCTGCGGACCCGCGTTCAAATCCCAGCCCTGCCCATCCTTCGCCCCGCGACCTACGGCCCACCCTCTCCCCGTCGCGCCGTTTGGCAGTGCAGGCGGACGTGAAGGATGCGGGGAGGGTCAAGGCGCCCTCCCGCCCCCTCCTCCGAACGCCCCCTCCATTCCAAGGTTAGGAAGGGCAGCAAGGAGGCGGAGATAGCGGGCGGGTGTGAGCGCACTGCCAGGCTCCGGGTGGGGCGGCCCAGAGGCACAGCCGAAGCTCCGCCCGCCAGGTTCCTCGGGTTCAAGCACGCCCTACCTGGGGCCTCCGCCCCCGAGCCGACCTGGGTGACACCCATAGCGCTGCGCCTCGCACGGCGGGCAGCGGGCGGCTGAGGTGGCCAGGGCGAGCCCGCAGCCCCTCCCCTCCAACGGGTCTCGCGGGGGGGCGGAGCCTCCCCGTCCACCCCCACCCTCCCCACAGCCCCGCCCACCCTCCCAACACAGCCCCGCCCACCCCCACCCTCCAGCCCAGCGCGCACCAGCCTGTCCGCGTGCAGCTCCCGGGGCGCCCAGATGCCGACGTGCCGCGATGGAGGCTGCGGGCACGTGGGCGCTGCTGCTCCTCCTGCTCTTGCTACTGACGGTGACGCTGCTGCTGTCGCTGTGGCCCCCCAGGACCCACGCCCCAGGCCACCTGCCCCCCGGGCCCGCGCCGCTGCCTCTGCTGGGGAACCTGCTGCAGCTCCGGCCCGGGGCTCTGTACCCCGGACTCCTGCAGGTGAGGGGGGCATCCGGGACGCTGGGGGTGGCGGGGAGAGCCGAGCCGGGTGTCCCTGAGAACAGGGGACCCGGGTCGGGCAGCTTCATCCCTGGAGCTGACAGAGGGGATCCTGGACATGAGGACAGGGACCTTGGCCCCGCAGACTGCTGGGGAGGGCGTGCGGGAGGAAGGGCAGGGGTCTCCTGCACCCCGCGCTGGGAAGCGTGGGTAGGAAGAGCTGCGCCCAGGGCTTTGAACCTGTTCGCTCCGGTTTATCCCTCTCTACGGAGAGTTTGTCTTTCCTGCGCTGGTAGATGAGCACCCCCAATCCACGAGTCCCTAGATTCTATTCAATCTAAGAATGGGGAAGGTTTCCCCCGGAGGTGGAGAGCCCCAAACGGAATTAACCTGGAAAAACTTTGCAAGCTCCCTGCGCACCACACAATAGAACTGGCCCTGTGGGTTTACGAGGCTGTAACTTTACTGGAATGCCTCGCCTTTCTCCCGTGGTGGGGGGCGGTGGTTTCGAACTGCTGATCTTGTTGTTAGCAACGCCAGGGGTAACCATTACTCCGCCTGGAGTCCTTGAACAAGTTGGAAGCCCTCGTGGATTCCCGGCTGGCAGGAGGAGGTGATGGTGGTGGGCTTGCTCAGCGGGAGAGGAGGGCGCTGAGAGACCTGGGGACGAGGAAAGGATGCGGGGCGAGGGGAGGGCAGGAGGAGAAGTCTCTGTGGAAGGTGGGAAGGGCCGGAGTCCCAGGCTCCAGGGATCTGCTCACGGGGGCGTGTGGGGAAGGGGCTGCGCGGCTCTGGCACCATGTCCAGCAGCAATGCAGAAATGGAGAGCTTTCTCTACCTTTGCGGAGGCGGGGGGGGGGGGGCGATTGGTAAAAAGGTCCCCATTCAGATATCAATAAAAACCCGGGGGAGCTGCGTCTATACCGTCTATACCGGAGAAAAGATCGGTTCCCAGCTGGGTCATCTCTGGAATGTGGGCTGAGCAGGACTTACAGGGGTGTGGCTAGATGCTGTGGGGCGGGGGATATTTGGGGAGCATCACGACCACAGCGGCTAGTCTGTTGTTTGTTTGGGCCGCCTTTTGTCGGGGTGAGTTTAGGGTTCTACCAGGAGCAAGGGACTATGGCCTGGAGGGTGTTGGAGGAGGGAGATGGGGGATCTTTCAGGACAGAGGGCTTGGGAGTTGGATACAGAAGGGGAGCTGGGTCTGTTACCCAAACCAAACTCACTGCCGTCGAGCAGATGGCCACGCCCAGCGACCAATCAGACAGAGGAGACCTGCCCCCCTGGGTTTCTGAAGCGATAAATCTTCCTTTTTTAATTTTTTTTCCTCCCCCCCCTCCCCCCCCATCTAACTTGTATGCTTTAATGGACAAACACGCAGAAGAGCAGGTCATGGTATAGAAATCTTACAAAAGTCTTAAGTCACTCAGATAGTTCCAGGAACTAGCTTCCTGGATGCGGCTGGTCTTTGATCTCCAGTTAATGCTGAACTCCTGCTACCATGAAGACTGCAAATCCTCATTTGTTTCTCTTTCATGTGTCACCCAGATAGGAAGCATTGCTTGCAATTCCATCCCTGCATCTCCAAACTGCACCTTGGGGCCCATGGGTCCCTTAACCC
>PVJH01024277.1:0-33361 GCA_004026705.1 Nesogale talazaci | reverse complement strand
CAAGAGAGAAGCAAATGGAAATAGAGGAAGGAACTGGGGGATAATGAACATTTATAGAGGTTCAAATACAGGTATGTACATAGGGGCATATATTTATTAGTGAGGATGGGGAAAGAGACTAATGTGTATACTTATAGGGTTAGTAGTAGAATAACAGATGGGCATTGGACCGCCACTCAATTATCTCCTCGGTTCAAGAATACTTTGTTCTATTAAATTGGCATTCCAAGATGCTCACCTTTCCGACATGATCACTGATGACAAATATGTGCATAAGGTGGTGAAGAAAGTTGATTGTGCCCGGCTATCAATAGATGGAGCGTCTGGGGACTTAAAGGCTTGAAAGTAAACAAGCAGCCATCTAGCTCAGAAGCAACAAAGCCCACATGGAGGAAGCACATGGAATCATGTGGAATCATGAGGTGTCAAAGGGATGAGCTATCAGGCTTCAAGAACTAAAAAGCACAACATTGCATGCTCACTTTCCTGATATGATCCCTGAGGACAAATGTGTGCATAAACAAATATGGTGAAGAAAACTGATGGTGCCTGGCTACCAAAAGATATAGCCTCTGGGGACTTAAAGACTTGAGTAAACAAGTGGCCATTCAGCTTAAAAGCAATAAATCCCACACGGAATAAGCACACCAACCTGTGTGATCATGAGGTGGTGAAGGGATCCAGTGTCAGGAATCAATGAGCTAAAAGTATATTATTATTAATGAGGAGGAGTACAGATCGGGGACCCAAAGCCATCAAAAGGCAAGGTGACATCCTTTTGCAGAGGGATTACAAGGAGGAAATGAGCCAGGTAAGATACAGGGTAGGAGCTATGAAATATGCAACCTTCCTTTAGTTCCCATGCTGCCTCCCACCCACTATCATGACCCCAATTCTACCACATAAATCCAGCTACACCAGGAGATGTACAGTGAAGTTGGAAACATGGGAAACTTAGGATGGATGATCCATCAAGACTAGTAATAGGAGTGGTAATACCAGGAGGGTGGAGGGATGGAGGAATAGAAAGGGAGAACCAACATCAGGCATCTACACGTAGCCTCCTCTCTGGGACACGGACAACAGGGAAGTGAGTGTTGGGACACATTGTAAAGTGTACAGGATGAAAAAAATAATTTGTAAATTACTAAGGGTTCAAGGTGAAGGAAGGGGAGGAAGGGTAATATAGGAAGCTGATAATCTGGGCCTGGAGGGAGGGAGAATGTTTTGAGAGTGATGGTGGCAATGGGTGTATAAAAGTGGCCTGCATACAGCTGATGTTGTTAGGGATTGTCATGGGCGTTGTTTGGACCCCCAATAAAATAATTCATTAAAAAAAGGGGGGAGGGGAAAGGGGAGGATTTTTTTTTTTTAAAGAGTAGCTTGTACCAAGGGCTCAAGTGGAAAATGTTTGGAAATGTATGTGGCAACATGTGTGCAAATGTGCTTGATACAAATGATGTACTGAATGTTGTAGCAGCTATAAGAGCCCCCAATAAAATAAAAAAAAAAAACATAAAAAAAACTTTAAAAAATTATAGCAAGGACACACAATACCAAAAGTTTTGGATACAGTAAAAGCAATTATGACAGCATACATTATAGCAATAAATGCATACATGAAAAAAGTTACAGTAAATCCAACTCTACTCCTTAAATCAACATCTTCAATAACCTGAACAGGGGCCACAATATAAATCCCCAACCATCAAGAGAGAAGGAATTAAGAACTTAGAGAAGAAATAAAATAATTGGTAAGCAGAAAGTAATGTACAAAGTCAACAAGACAATAAGTTGATTCAGTGAAATTATTAGCAAAATTCACAATCCATTGACCGGCATAACAATGGAACAGAAAGTTTGCAACTATCAAGAATTAACCTGAAAAAGTTGACATAAAAACAACCGAATGAAAGGTAAAGTATAACCTTACAACAGATGAATGCAAAATAAGTTTAACAACAGATTAAATGGACAAAGTTTTAGAAACATCTGCCCAAATTAGTGCACACTGACCAAGAAAACCTTTAGAGACCCATTAAGAAAAGAAAACAGAGATAGAGTAGAATATTAAAAATAGCCACAACAACAAGATGTTCAACATGATATGGGGGCTTCACAAGAGAATTCTACCAAGCATTTAGAAAAGAACTTGGCACAGATTCCATGCAAACTAGTCCAGAATATAGAAAAAGCAGAAGTTTGAACTCATTTTATGAAACAAGCATAACCTTGACAAATAGATAAGGCAAATAGCCCACAAAAACAGAAAAATAGAGACCCATATTCCTTAGGAATAAATTGCAAAAATTCTCAAAAATCTTGGATAATATAATCCAACTATATGTCCAAAAAAAGTTAGGCACTGTAATCAAGTAGTATTCATACCAGACAGAGAAAGATGGTTCAATATTAAAAAAACAATCAATATAATCTACAACATAAGCAAAATAAAAACTAAGAAACACATAATCATATTAATTGACTCAGAAAGACATTAGACAATATCCAACTATCATTATTGGTTATGAAAGAAAAGACTCAACAAAATAAAATTGAAGGAAAGCTCCCTTATACAATAAAATGTATATATGAAAAACCAATGACTGAAAACACTCTCAACAGGAAAAAATTGAAAATCTTTACCCTGAACTCGGAAACAAAATAATGTTGCATTTATTATCATTTCATTCCCCATTTTGCAGGAATTTTTAGTCAGAATTGGGACAGCAAGAACAATCAAAAGAAAAATAAAAATCTCACTATTTGCAATGATATGAATTTATAAATAAAACATCCCAAAAATTTTAGAAAAAGATAATTCTTAAGATTTCATTTGTTTATTCAGGGTCACAACCATCTCAATATATATTAAATAAGTAGTCCCAATTCTTTAAAGAATGAAATTGAGATGTGAAATAAAATTGGATTATATTCACAATATTAAGTCTTCCTACCCATGAACAAGTGATATTCTTGGATCTATGTGTGTTTTGTTTTCTTGTAATAATGTTCTGAAGCTGTGTTTGCACAGGGTTTAATTTCATTAGCTAAATTTATTCCTAAGTATTTAACTTTTATTTATTTATTTATTTATTTATTTATTTATTTATTTATTTATTTATTTATTTTATTAAGGCATCACTGCCCTGGTGGTGGGAGTAGGAGGCCCAGCCTTTGCTCCTGGGAGCCGGAATTGAACCTCCATCCCAGTGGGCCACAGTCCCGCGCACAACCACTACACCACCGGGGCTCAGCCCAAGTACTTAACTTTTGTATAGCTATTATAATGGTATTATTTTCTTGATGTCTTTTACGGGGCCTCTTTGCAAGTACATGAAAATCTTATTTGCCAATCTCATACTATGCCACATGATAAAATCTTTGATTGATATTTCACCAAGAATATTTTCCAACATTCTTCTGCAGGAGAATGAAACAGAACTTGCACATCACCTCCTTTACAAACTAACTCAAGATTAATATTTAAAAACTCTCAATATGAATCCCAAATCTATAAAGTTGATTCCTGAGAAAATGGGCACAAACTTGACTATAAGGCATGGCACCGACATACTATCAAATATAATAAAGGAACAGAAGAATAAAAAGGTGACTAGACCTTCTAAAAATAAACTTATCATATATACTCAGGTATAAGCCGAGTTTTTCAGAACATTTTGATGCAATTTTTTGTGCTAAAATTAGGTGCCTTGGCTGACATTTGGGTTGGTTTATACTTGAGTATATATGGTATGTATTTCAAAAACTTCATCAAAAGAGTAGAAAGGAAATCCATGGATTGGGTGTAATTCTTTAGCAATGACCGAATGGACAAGAGCCTAATCTCTAAAATCAATGGCTCAATAAGAAAAAAACATATGATTCAATGAAAACATGGACAAAGCACATAAACAAAAAGTTCACCAAAATAAAAAGTTCACCAAAAAATAATGCTCACATGACTAAAAAAATACATGAAAACTAGTCAGGATCATGCATGAGATGACAATCAAAAATAGTGATTACACCACTAATGATGGCTCAATTCAAAACTGAAAAGAATAAATGCTGGGGCCGGTGGAGAGACACTGGAATTCTGTGACACTGCTGGTGAGTCTGGACATATTTACCACCCTTGGGGAAAGTGATATGGCCCTGGTTCACACAGCTGGGAAGAGAAATGCCATGTGATCCTACAAGGTTTCTGTTGGGTATGTACTTCAAAGGATTCAGAGACATAACATGAACAGACATATGCACTATCATGTTCATCACAGCACTGCTCACAAATTAAGAAATTGGAAGCAGTTCAGAGAAAACATACTTTGGTTCCTTACAATGCATTACCAAAAATACAATGATGTAGCCAGAGAGCACCTCATAATACAGATAGACCTGAAAATCATGATGCTAACCAAACTTAGCCAATCACAAAAGGACATGCATTGTAGGCAATCACTATTAAAAAGATAAATTCCAAGATGAACACTTGCACACCAAAGGTACCATTATTTTGGAGGCCCTCAAAGAGGGCAGAACTTGGATGTGAAGATGAAATAATGAAATAGATAGTTGATAAGTATAGATTTGAGTATGAAGGAGGTTGGAGGTTCCTAAGAAGGAAAATGAAAATCAGGTCAGGGGAGATGGGTTAAATAAGGGTGTAGGGATTGATAGCTGATTTGGACTATTGAATGCAGAAAATGATAGTCTGAAATGTAGCCCTACCATCTGTTCCATAATAATTTTAAAGGCATCATAAATATACTTGAAAGGTAAATTATGATTGTATTAATATCAATTAGCCAAAAGTGTAGCTTATTTCCATGGAGTCTGTTAAGAATCAAAAGACTGGAGTAGACCCTATAGGTTTCTGAGGATGTCATTCCTTATTAGATGAGGATGCTTCATCCCACAGAGCAATGACCGAGGCCAACTGCCGAGTATAGCAGCAGCCAAATGCATGGTTCACTATTCCACAAAGACTCCATTAGATTGACATAAACATACTCTGAATTAAAGGAAACCATAAGTACTGGGAGGAGAAACTGAATTAAAATATATGTCTAGAAATAATTGGGTTTTACATAATTGTAAGTACTGCAATTATTAAACCATGCTTCTACCTCATTGTGATTTGAGCAAGGTAGTGAATTTTAGTGGAAGGATCACGAGTTCAAAGAAAAAGCGCACCCCAGGGAAAGAAGGAAGTAAAAAAGGAAGGAAAAAGAGAGTAGTAGCCCTGAGTCAGACTCTATTTGATGAGAGTGTGCATTTGTTCTGGTTTTCTTTGATTTTTTTGTTTTGAAGTGATCTTATTATATTCTATCCTAAAAAGGAGTCCTAGTGGCCCTCTCAGGCTAAGTATTGATGTGCTAAATGGGCAATTCATACTAATTGCTGTTCTGCTGAGAAAAAAAAAAAAAAACACTTAGTTTACTTGCTCCCTGAAAGATTTATAGCTTCAGAAAACACTATGAATGGATTTGCTATGAATCAGAATCCACTCATGGTGGTGGACTTGTTCTGAGTTGATCCTATACTACTCTATCATCTATGAATAAATAATGGAACACTGAGAAAGCATCCCAACCCAGTCCAGTTGAAAGTTATAAGTCTGATATTAGCCCATATGCCTGATACCAGTCTAAAATATATCCTTCCGACTCACAAAGTCACAGGTCAGTGGGTGCAGAATCCTGGCGCTGGCATGGGTCTCCCCATGGCTCTTCACTTCCAGGGCTCAAGGTTCATCAACAGCATCCAGTGGTGCCAGAAGCAACTCATCGCTGGCAGGAATCTCCACGTGACCTCTTCAGCTTCAGAGGTCTGGTTACATCAGGGTAAAGCCGTGTGATTTCTCTTCCAGCTCCTCAGACACTGTCATCTTGTCTTGTCCATGAGTTACCATCACTGAGACTAACTCCCAACAACTGGGGAGATAGCTTCTCATCTCCATGAAGGAAATATCACAAGATTTCCCAGCCGTATCAGGAGAAAGCCATGCCCACACAGAGGTCTCATTGCCTACTCCATGGCTATCTCCAGATTAACAGGCTAGACTCCACCCCTACATCTCAATCATGAAATTAATGTAAGCATATGATCACCACAATGAATGTGGTAATTACTTGAATAAATAAAAATATGAAATAGATAAGAATATTTAAAAGCATTACCGATTGGTTTTATACATGCATTAAATGTTTAGCAAGCTTGAAAAACACACTATTAGATTTATATTCACAGCACATACAAACACATCTAGCTGTGTATGTACCTTTGAAATATAAGAATTACAAATTGGTAGGTATCAATATTACATATTCATTTTAGACAATCCAAAATATATCTGGAATTTTACATTCAAAAATCACATAAATATTTTTTATGCTTCAGCATCATTGTTAATTCTTAGTGAATAAAAAGAATTTTATAACCTTTTCTTTTCTTGGGATTACTGATTTGTGTGTGTGTGTGTGTGTGTGTGTGTGTTTCAGTATTTCCTAAGCAAAGCTTGATTTGGAAGGCAGAAACAAGCCTAAGATTCAAATCACAAAATGTGCCAAAAAACACTTTAGATAATGAAACTGGGCTAGTGATCTTTACAAGCTGGAATAGGAATGGAAATTCACAGTAAATCAGCATAAGGTGTATTTTAGTGTGATGAAAATGTTCTAAAACTAGGTTTTGTGGTAGTTGCATAATTTAATGAAATGAAAATTATTGAATTGTAGAAATAAAATGAGGAAAGTGCATGATATAAAATGTTTTATGGTATGGGTAAATTTTATGATAAATTGTATCTTGTGGTACAAAATGTATTGCATTCAAAGAGAGGTCTGCTTTAACCTTTACTCTTTTGTTTGTTTAGTAGATTATGGACATTGAGAATAGTGGGCATGAAATGTTGCCCCACAAGTCTCTCTAATTGTAGTCATTGTGGCAGTCATGTGCTTATGTTAATTTTATGATTGAAATGTAGGGGTGAGTCTAGCCTGTTAATCTGGAGTAGCCACTGAGTAGCCAATGAGGCCTCTATGTGGGCATGGATTTCTCCTGAGACTTCTGGGAAATCTCGCGATATTTCCCTCGTGAAGATGAGAAGTTATATCCCTAGTTGTTGGAAGATAGTCTCAGAGACAATGAATCACAGACAAGACAAGATGACAGCATCTGAGAAGCTGGAGGAGCTGGCCGAGAGACCACACGGCTTTGCCCTGATGGAGCCAGACCTCTGAGGTTTTGGTGGCCACATGGACACCTCTGCTAGTGATGATGTGGCAGTCATGTGCTTATGTTAATTTTATGATTGAAATGTAGGGGTGGAGTCTAGCCTGTTAATCTGAAGATAGCCATGAAGTAGCCAAGGGGGCCTCTGTGTGGGCATGGGTTTCTCCTGAGACTTCAGGGAAATCTCGCGATAGATGAAAATGAGAAGTTAGTTTCCCCAGTTGTTAGAGTTAGTCCCAGAGAAGATGTATTACGGAAAAGACAAGATGCAGCCTACAAGAAGTTGGAGGAGCTGGCGGACAGACCACATGGATTTGCCCTCATGGAGGCAGACCTCTGAAGCTGGAGTGGCCTGCTGTTGATGGACACTGAGCCCTGGAAGCGAGGAGCCATGGGAAGACCCCTGCCAGTGCCAGGATTCTACACCCACTAGCCTGTGACTTTGCGAGTCAGAAGGAGACTTTATAGACAGATTTCGGGCATATGGGTTTATATCTGACTTACGACTTTGAGCTGGACTGGGCTGGGATGCCTTCTCAGTGTCACATTCCTTTTGCATATAAACACTTTTCCTTATAGGTATATGTGTGTCTATGAAATTTGTTCCTCTAATCTGCCTGGACTAACACATTATGGTTCACAGGAAAAAGAGACAAAAGCGGGTTTACTGGTCTGAAGTTCATGACCTAGTATGAGAGAGCTAGGCATGTTGAGAATTTGTTGGGACCTTGTTCTAAAGGAAGGTGACCAATGGCTACCCTAGTAGGCTAAGTGGAAAAGCCCACATTGAGTTGAACAGAACCCAACCAGAGGAAGAGAAGCAATTTAAGTCTGTGAACTGGTGCATATCATTGCTGACTTTATGGATGACCTGTCCTGATTTGACTTTGCTAATGGATGCACACTTCACGAATTTCCAACTAGAATGAAGATTCTTCGCGTTGAAAGATATGATTGTTTTCTCAGAGCACTGGGTTTGTATAAGTGGGCAATATAGAAATTAGATACCCAAAATGGGGGAATAAAGGCACGAAGTGATTGGCTTGCAAACTCTTATAGATGGTGGAATATATATTCATAGGATTATAGGATCAAGGTGTATTTTTTAACTGCAATTGTAAGGCACAGGATATCTTTTGTTTTGTTCACTTATAGAATATTGTTTTTAAATGATGGTGACACATGTTGAATTGTATGCATCTTAGTTTTACCCTGTTAGGTACAGATATGATTTTGTTTATTTGAAGGTTACATATGGTTATAAAGTTATGTAAAATGTCAACTTAACAAGGGGTGGTCTGTGGCTGTCATGTGCTTATGTTAATTTTATGATTGAGATGTAGGGGTGGAGTCTAGCCTGTTAATCTGGAGATAGCCAGGGAGTAGCCAATGGGGCCTCTGTGTGGGCATGGCTTTCTCCTGAGGCTTTTGGGAAATCTCATGATATTTCCCTCTTGAAGATGAGAAGCTATTTTCCCCAGTTGTTGGACTTAGTCTCAGAGACGATGAATCATGGAAAAGACAAGCTGGCAGGGTCTGAGAAGCGGGAGGAGCTGTTGGAGACACCACACAGCCTTCTCCTGATGAAGACAGACCTCTGAAGCTGAAGCGGCATGCTGTTGATGTACCCTGAGCCCTGAAAGCAAGGAGCCATGGGGAGATCCCTGCCAGTGCCAGGACTCTGCACCCACTGATCTGTGACTTCGTGAGTGGAAAAGAGACTTTATAGACTGATATTGGGCGTATGAGTTAATAGCGGACTTATGACTTTGTACTGAACTGGATTGGCATGCTTTCTTAAAGTCCTATTTCTCTTACATATAAACCTTTTCCTTATATTGATATGCGTGTCTATGAAATTTGTTCCACTAGTCTACCCGAACTGACACAGATGAGTTGCTTCTGCTGTTAATGAACCCTGAGCCCTGGAAGTGAGGAGCTATGGGGAGACCCCTGCCAGCGCCGGGATTCTGCACCCACTGACCTGTGACTTCGTGAGTCAGAAGGAGACATTATAGACTGGTATCGGACATATGGGCTAATATCAGACTTATGACTTTGTACTGTACTGGATTGGGATGCTTTCTTAATGTCCTATTTCATATATGTGTATATGTATATATAAACTGTACCCTTATATCCATATGTGTGTCTATGAAATTTGTTCTTCTAGCCTACTTGAACTAACAGTCACTCTGAAGACTAGATTTAGAAACAAGATGCTAATTTAAAGTCTTAATCATAAATTTTCAGAACAAGGTCAAGACTTTTTTGAGGGAAGATGTGAAGCTGCTTTTATTTTTAATAGAATAAGAATTTCAAAAGTATAACCTATTTCTTTTCTATATTTCTCCATGTGTTCTATAGACCAATATTCCCTTCAAAATTTTTTCACTTCATAATTTTAAATAGTTGGTGAACCTAAGATAGTCATCACTCACTAGCACTATTGTTTCATTTAGGCTAGTAGTATACAAAATGATAAAGGTTCTTTGACCACATATCTTCTTCTCATCTACCATGTCAAGCATCTATCAGGTCCATGGCCTCTCAGCCTAGTGGTCACTTGGCCGGTCAGGGATGTTTCCCTTAACCTCTGAATCCGTGATCCAGCAAGCCCTCTTGCTACCCAGGTTCATAGTTTTGGTGCAGTACTCCCACTCTGTTTCATATTTTCAATACCACAACCCCTTCTGCCTCGGCCACTGTGGACAGGTATTTTATACATGCTAAGTTTTTCCTTCATGGTGGTGGAATTTCTCCATGTGCTCCTAAGTTTACTCATATTCCATATAACAAAACTGGTCAGTTTCCAAGTTAGAGTCTTCTACACCTTATTTATGTGTTCCCTCCCATTCACTTATTGGAAAATAGGATGATTATGAAAAGAAAATATATATTAAACAATCACATTATGTAGCATACTTTGGTAGAAATATTTGCTGGGATTTTGTTGTTCGATGTTTATATGTATGTTTAAATTTTGTCATACTCTAATGTTCTGAAATTTATCCAGTAATTTTACTTTTAAAACATATGCAGTAAAGTTCTATTTTCTCATCTCTTCCCTTAACATCATAAATGTGTCATGTAACATAAATAGATCTATCAAATGGTTTGTTAGACCATATCTGGGATGAATATTTTTCCTTTGTCCAATGTCATATTTCCCCCAATGGACTTTCTTTGTACATATCTTTTGCATAGTTAAGAATGAGCTGCTCATCGCATCTTTGTCTGAAAGAAGTGACACAAACTTGGAGCTCTAATATTTGGAACATGAAGACACCATTAAAAGAACAATGCAAACAAAAAAATTTTTAAAAAGAAGGAAGGTAGGAAAGGAGGGAGGGAAGGAAGAAGGGAAGAGTGAAAATTCAATCAAGCAAAGAAAAAACTTGACCTTGGTGGGGTTTATTTGTTTGATTTTTTTATAGATCACTTTATTGGGGGCTCATACGACTCCTATCATGATCAATACATATGTCAATTGTATGCAGACCACATTTGCTCATTTGTTGCTATCATCATTCTAGAACATCCTCCTTCTACCTAGGCCCTTGGTACCAGCTCCCCATATTAGCCCTACTTCTCCTCCCTTCCTCCCCTATGAATCCTTAACAATTTAAAATTTCCATTATTTTGTCGTCTTACACTGTTTCCTGTGTCCCTTCATGCACTTCTCTTTTGCCCATACCCCAGAGAGGAGGTCATGCGTAGATCCCTGCAACAGGTTCCCCCTTTCTATTCCACCTCCCCTCCACCCTCTTGGCATACCACCCTCACCCTGGTCCTGAAAGGATCATCTGAATTACCTTTGTTACTGGTTCCAGTGTACATTCCTAGGTCTAGTTAGATTTGTAAAGTAGAATTGGGATCATGATAGTAGGTGGGAGGAAGCATTTAAGAACTAAAGAAATGTGCATATTTCATTGTTGCTACACTTTATATTGACTGGCTCTTTCCCTACAACTCCTATGTAAGAGGCTGTCACTTTGCCTGTTGATGGATTTTGGGTCCCCAATTTGTAATCTCCCTCAATTATAATGACATAATTTTTTTTCTTTGGTGCCTGATACTTGATCCCCTCAACACGTCTTCATTGTACAAACTGGTGTGTTTCTTCCATGTGGACTTTATTGCTTCTGCATTAGATGGTTGCTTGTTTACTTTCATGTTTTAAAAACCCCAGATGCTATATCTTTTGATAGCCGAGTAACATCATCTTACTTCACCACATTTGATTATGCACACATTTGTCATCAGTGATCATATCAGGAAGGTGCGAACACAATGATATGATTTTTAGTTCTTGAATCCTGATTACTGATCCCTTTGACACCTCCTGGTCGCACAAGCTGGTGTGCTTCTTCCATGTGGCTTTGTTCCTTCTGAGCTAGAAGGCTGGTGGTTTAATTTCAAGTCTTTATGACTCTAGATGCTACATATTTTGATATCTGGGCACCATCAGCTTTCTTCACCACTTTTGCTTATGCACACAGTTGTCTTCCGCGGTTGTGTCAGGAAGGTAAGCATCTTGGAATGCCATAGAACAAAGTGTTCTTGCACTGAGGAAGTACTTGAATGGAGTTCCAATGCCCATCTGCTATCAATTCTAACCCTATAAGTAAATGCACATGTATCTTTTTCCCTATCATCATATATAAATATATTCACCTATGTACATGCCTGTATTTAGACCTCTGTGAGTATCTTTTACTCCCCCACACCAGTTCTTTGCTCTATTTCCTTTTATTTTCCTATTGTCCTACTATCATGCTCACGCTCCAATGGAGTTTCAGTATTTTCTCTGTTACATTATTCTTGATCAATCCCTATTGGGCCTCTCACAATCACCTTGTCACTGATTTTGAATCACTTCTTGTTCCCTTATCCCTGGGTTAGTCAACACTTCCTCCTTTCCCTTTCCTCCCAATATCCCATGCCCCCCTCTTCCAGAACCATTAGGTCCATTATTCTCTCCTCCAGACTGTTCATCTAGCTGATCTTATCTAGATAAACCTGCAGAAATAACAATATGTACCCAAAAAAGGCATCCTAAGATGAAGCAACCAAAAAAAAATCACAAAAAAACCCAACATCAAGTATATATATATATATATAATTGAAGAAAATAATTGAGATAATTGAAGGAAAAATCCAAGCTTCCTGTTAGACTATTTATGGATTCTATGGGCAAAATGCTGAACAAAATTGGAATAATCAAAATACAATGGTAGAAATACAAAGAGTGTGCCCAAGAGAATGAGTCTAAAGTCAACCATTTCAATAATAGTATATGACCAAGAACTGATGACACTGAAGGAAAATGGCATTGATGAAATAATAATTGTCATAAGTTAACAGAAAAGAAATGGAAACTTTTAACAAACCAATGATGCACTTAGAATCGACCACTGGTATATTATTACAAGACATTTGGAAGAAAACTTCTTATCAAACAGAGCATAAGAGTTTCATATTTATGTTCATTTCAAATGAAATTGACTCAATAGAATATAGAAATTTTTAAACACTATCATTATGAAAGCATAAAGGAAAAGTTTCTGAAATTAATTTGGCAAATATTGTAACAGCAGTACATCAACCATGAAGAGTTAGAAATTCAAGCCAAATGTAAAAGAAAAAATGGCCTGAGAGCTCATTACACTGTAGGATGGATCTTGATTGAAACAGAAAATATCATAGAGATGTTTTCTTATGTTTTCTAGAAGAAATCAGACACTCAAGTGTGTGTGTTAACACTTTATGAAAAAGCATAGGGAAAAGCTACTTTGTAGATACATTCCTGGGGTGAGATCCAGGTAATATGGCAGGGACTAAACTAAATGCAAGGATACATGTGCTATCGAACTAAAAAGAAGGGTAAAAACAAACATCGGTAGCCAGGAAACCAGGACAGTAACCCACCCAAGGGGAGAGTGTTGTTTATATCTCTCCAGAGAAAGAGGGACCAGACTTTAAGCAGGTGATCCAGTGCAATGCACTGGTCTGAAGCAGAAAACCAATAGAGACGCCTGAGGGGCCAGCTCCAATACCAACAAAGTGGAGAGCTTTCTCTCCCCCAAGAAGAATTCATTTCAGAGGACAGCACTGAAGTTACAGTTCAAGGAGTAGGGCATATCTGATGAGAGCACAAGGGAGAAATGAAAGGAAAGGGAAAAAGAATGAAGCACATCCTGCCCACAAAGGACTGAGGATGTTATTTCTATTCAGAGGAGACAATGCACAGGGAAGACCGTAGGACTGCTCCCACCATGAAGCATGACATCCTTCACTGACTCACAGCACTATGGAAGAACACACTGAAGACACGGTGCTGTGGGAATTGTCTGATCTAACCTCAGCACAGCAAGGAGAAACACTAAGGGCATGCAACAGAACAGCAAGGGGAGTGGAGAAATGAAGTCCCCTGGGAACACTAAAAATAGACTGAGGAGTCATGGAATGACACCCCATGACTTGACTGGAAAGTACTCATAAAAGTCATCAAATAGACATAAAACATTTATAGACTTTTCTCCTTTTTTATCATGGTCTTGTTTTATTTGTTGTTATTGAGTTTACTATTTTATTTTCTAATATTGCTTTGTTTTTCTCAGTCTTTTGCTTGTACATATTGTTATCTCTGCATGTCTATCTAGACAAGATAGGTTGGATAAACAAGCCAGAGGAAAAAACAATGCAACTACAGTTCCAGGAGGACATGGGGGAGGGAGAGTCAGGAGAAGGGAGATGGGTATTAACAAACCCAGGGACAAGGGAACAACAGGTGAACAAAAATAGTTGGCTGGTGAGGAGGGTGTAGGAGGTCCTGTAGGGCATGTTAGAGGGCAATTTGACTGAGAGGAATTACTGAAATCCAAATGAAGGCTGAGTATGATAGTGGGACAGAGGATAGTTGAAGGAAATAGAGGAAAGAACTAGGAGGCAAAGGGCATTTATAGAGGTCTAAATACAGACTTGTACATATGTAAGTATATTTATATATGATGATGGGGAAATAGACTTTTGTATATATATTTATAGGTTTAGTATTAAGGAAGCAGAGGGACATAGTGTCTCTACTCAAGTACTCCCTCAACACAAGAACACTTTGTTCTAATAATCTGGTTCTAATCATTCTGAGATGCTCACCTTCCTGACACAATTTCTGAAGACAAATGGATGCATAAGAAGATGTGGTGAAGAAACTTGATGATGTCTGGATATCAAAAGATATAGTGTTTGTGGTCTTTTGGGAGGCATCACTGCCCTCTGGTGGGAGTAGGAGGCCTAGTCTTGCTTCTGGAGAGCTGATGCTGGATTTGAACCACCAACCCAGTGGGCCGTAGTCCCACACACAACCACTATGCCACCAGGCCTCAGCCCTAGTATTTGGGGTCTTAAAGACTTGAAGAAATAAGCAAGTAGCCATCTAACTGAGAAGCAACAAATCCTACAAGGAAGAACCATATTAGCCTGTGTGATCATGATATGTCAATGGGATCGTGTATCAGGCATCACAGACCCAGAACAAAAATTCATTTCTATGAGATTGGGGGATGGAATGCAGAGAGGAAAACCCAAAGCCAATCTGTAGGTAATGGGACATCTCATTACAGATGGGTCATGGGTGCAGAATGGAACCAATGAAAAATGTACTTTCTGGGCTGGATGGCTATTTGTTTACTCAAGTTGTTAAGATCCCAGATGCTGTATCTTTTGATAGCCGGGAACCATCAGCTCTCTTCACCACATTTGCTTTTGCACACATTTGTTGTCAGCAATCATATCAGGGAAGTGAGCATATAATGTCATGATTTTTAGTTCTTGAAGGCTGAAAAGTGATCCCTTTAACACCTCATGGTCCCACAAGCTCAGAAGCAAAAAAGTCCACATGGAAGAAGCATACAAGCCTGTGTGGCCATGAGGTGTCCAGGGGATCCAGTATCATACATCAAAGAACTAAAAATTATATCATTATAAATAAAAGGGTGTGCATATTTGGGACCCAAAACTCATCAACCGGTGAAACAACATCTTCTTAGAGAGGGGTTGCAGAGAGGAGATGAGCCAATTAAGATACAGTGTAGTAACAATGAAATATGCAACTTTCCTCTAGTTCTTAAATGCTTCCTCCTACCCACTGTCATGATCCCAATTCTATCAGACAAACCCAGCTAGACCAGGGGATGTACATTTGAGTCAGAAGCAGGGGAATTTAGAATAGAGGATCCCTCAGGACTAGTGGGGGGAGTGGTGATACTGGGAGGGTGGAGGGATGTTAGAATAGAATGGGAGGACCAATTTCTGGGATCTACATATAACCTCCTCTCTACTGTATGGACAACAGGGAATTGAATGAAGGGACACATTGGACAGTGTACAATATGAAAAAGTATGAACAAATTGTAAATTATTAAGGGTTCATGGGGGAGGAGGAGGGATATATGGGGAGGTAGTAGAAGGGACCTAAGTGGATGGAGGATGTTTTGAGAGTGATAAAGTCAACAAGTATACAAATGTGGCCTGATACATGTATGGATTGTGATGGGATTTATATGAGCCCCCAATAAAAGTTTATAAAAAAAGAAAAATGCACGTTTCCTCTGGTTCTTCATTGCTTCCTCACCCTCTACTATCATGACCCTAATTCTACCTTACAAATCTGGCTACACCAGAGCATGTATCTGGGTACAGATAAGGACGGAAAACACAGACAACAGGACAGAAAAAGTGCTCAGGACCAATATTGATAGTTGGCATACCAGGAGGTACGGGGAAGGTAGAGGTGAAAAGGGGGAACTAATTCAATGACCTACCTACAACCTGCAACCTCCTCCCAGGAGATGGACAACAGATAAGGGGGAAAGGGAGACACATTGGATAATGCAAGACATGTAATAATAATAATAACTTATAAATGTTTAAGAGTTCATAGGGAGGGAAGGAGGGAGGGGGGGAATGAGGACTAAAACCAAGGCCTCAAGTAATAAGAAAATGTTTTAAAAATGATGATGGCAACAAATATGTAAATGTCTTTGACACAGCCGATGCATGTATGGTTTGTGAAATGAGTTGTAGGAAGGCCCAATAAAATGATTATTTTAAAAAACTAAAAGAAAAACTTTGAGAAGTATGGAAATTCCAGAACATTTCATTGTGCTATTGGAGAACCTGTACACAGAGCAGGAGGCAATCATGTGAGGAGAACAGGGAATATTATATAATTTAAAATCAGGAAAGATATTTCTCAGATATGCACCTTGTTTATTCAGTATGTATTCTGAACAAATAATTTGAGAAGCTCTATTTTGAAGAACTATATTTGAGAGTTATATATTTGAAGCTAATATATGAAAAAAAACACATCACAATTGGAGTGAGATTTCTTAACAATCTACAATATGCAGTTGACACCATTCCTTGTTGAAAGCCAGGTGAGCTTAAATAAGTTGTTGCTGATGATCAAGGACTATAAACTTCAGTATGGAATACAATCCTAATGCTTAGGAAGTCAAAACCCACAGAAGAAAACCTGGGTATAATATCATGATAAATTGAAGAAGATAGATGTCTTCAAGGATTTCCATTTTCCTTTGGTCCACATCTGTGTGGTTTGACTCATTGTGTCCTATATTCAATAGAATAAATTACCGCCTGAATCTGTGCTATTCTTACAAGTCATTGCTGTACTTGAGCCCATCACTGCAGTGATTATTTCAATCCAAATCTGTATTTTATTAAAATAAAATTGTTTAATGATGAATGAATATAGTTATTCTAAACCAAGGTCAGATGAATCCAACTTTTGACAGTAACATGATTAAGAAACAAGAAATTTTAATGATGAAGAAACCACATTCAGGTAACTGGGTTAAATTGCATTTGAAGACTAAAAAGCCTCACAGTCCTCGCATATGTAGATATGAGGTGGACTTTGAAATGTGCCTGACAATTTGCTTTAACTTAGCACTGCATAAAATCAGTAACCTCTATGTTTCAGACACATAAAAGCTAAGGTGAAATTGTTTGAAGCAAAAGAAATTGACAAAAACTTAATAAAGCTTTCAGCATTCATATCTTGTCTTTCCTGAACTAAAAGTCAGTTTCAATCGAGGATATATTAGGGTCATTATAAAGATGACTTCTATTTGCCACTAGATATATTTTTATCTGTAAATGCAAGTATTACTTTTTATCTTGTATTGCTTTAGATCTGTTAAGACACGTACCTTCTGATAGCGATGGGAGACCTTGTAAGTGTTTTAATCCTTGCTTAATTTTAGGTATATGGGTGTGTGTTTTCCTTTCTCAAATATGCTGGAGTATGTGTACATGAACAAATGCATGTGTGAATGATTTTTGTTAAAAGAACAAATGTTTGATACATTTTAATGCACATAGTCATCAATGAAAGCAGCGTAACAAGGATTTGAAACTATTACCTTATGAATTTATAATATCTTTAGATGTCTGCAAGGTTATATGCCAGAATATTAAATAATAACCTAAGTACATATGAGAGTGTCGTGAATTATATTCTACTGGCTTGAAATTCTGAATCATTATCATCAGATTAGTGTAGATGAGAAGTAGGCATAATTTACCAGATTATGTGGCCCAATTTTAATTCAAAGAATCCCTAAAACTGTGTTAAATTGAACTTTCACGCTTAGGTTGCTTACACTCCAAATTCCAGAAGCAGGCCCATACTTACGTGGACACTAAATCAGCTATCTCGTGTGGATAAGAGGAGAATGATGGTACCTAGGGTTGCCAAGAGCTTACTTTTTAGAACAGAGCACCTGGCCTTTCTTTCACGGTGCCTCTGACTGGATTCACATCCCTATCATTTGGATCCCCGCAGAGCACCTGCACCTTCTGTACCACCCAAAGACTTCCTGTCAACACTGGCTTTTCAGGGAAAAAAAAGGTTACTGAAAATAGAAAAAAAATAACTCTTTTCAAGTGAATAAATTAATTGGATATGTAGATGAAAGATACATATTTGAAATGTACCTCACACTACTCACAAAAATTAATTATAAATGGATATATCCAATTTAGGGAAAGTGATCAATGCTTTTTGAAGACAGTAATGAAAAACCTTCATCATTTCAGAGTAAGAAAAAAAGCATGATAAAATAGTGACTTATATTTTAAAAAAGATCATCTACTTGGCATTTTAATAAAGTCCACCCACTAATGAAAAGGATAAAAGTGTGTGAAAATAAAGCAATAGTGGGAGAAAGTCCTTTCAACACATAACTGGATAGATGATAGATTAATTAGCTACAGACAACTATAGCATTCATATAGAGTGCTTGTATGCACACACAAAATGTGTATCCCTTTGTATATCAGGAGGCAGAGGGGTACTAAGCATGTTATTGCTAGGTTACTGTCGAGTGGGTTTCAATTCATACCCACCCTATATACAACAGAACAGTGATGCGCTTCCCCAGGACTGTTCTCTCTGACAGCAAGTTCAAAGCATGTGAGGTTCTTTGTCTCTAAGCATTCTTGTCTCTAAGGAGCCTTCTGGTTGCACCTCATTGTTTTTCTCTTTCTTAAAATTATTTTATTGAGGGATCATACAAATTATCACAACTCATACATACATTCTTTTATGCAAAGCTCATTTGTAGCCATCATCAGTCTCAAAACCTTTTCTCTCTACTTAGCCCTTGGCATTAGCACATCATTTTTCTCCTCCCTCCCCATTCCCCACTCCCTCATGAATTTAGAAAATTTATTTATTATTATTATTTTTCCATAAACATGTTTTTCCTCTTTTGACAGTCCTGAGGGTTTTTAGGCTGGACGTGGTTTATGGAGGCAGGTCCCTCAGAGAGTCCATTGGGGGAACTAGGTTTGCTGACTCACAGAACTACAACCCAACAACTCCTGTGGCTAAGACTTACGGAGAAGTTCAAGCCTTGGGGCATTTACTGACTGCCTTAAGCATAGCCATACAGCTCTGCAAAAAAAAGGGCAGAGGCCAAGGAGCCCTGTAGCCGAGCTGCCAAAGATCAGGGAGAGAGTTCTGTCTGGGATCAAGGCTGAGAAGAAGCTGTTTTGTCTGAATAATTGTATCCTAAGCATTATAAACTTCTGTAGTAGTCCCCAGACTTATGTGCATGTTCTTTGATTGTAATTATGACGCGCAGATGAGAAGCAGAGTGCTTTGCGAGTGATAGTCTTGAGAGTGGAGGCAAGTTGGACTTCTGTTGCACTGGCTAATCCATGTGCACAAGGGTGAGTTTCCCTTTTGCCTTTTGTAGCGGAGGGAGGAAAGGTTTGGCACTTAAGTTATTTCCTTTTAACATGGGTTTCGAAAATTAATGGGAAAATTCTATTTTTCAGTTCAATTTGTCATGAACATTGTGTCTCTTCCATCTATATCTATATATCTGTTTAGTATTTCCCACAAAACAAGACAGAGAATTGGGAAAATTGACAGTATATTTGCCAGTCCTACATTTCAGAAGTGGTCAAATGGCTAATAAGCATAATGAAGCTTGTTAAACCTCTTTAAAGAACAGTTGTTACCTATAATGACAAGTGTTTGGAAGACATCTTCCTAAAATGGAGGTGTTGGTGGAAGTATATCTGTACTCTGTCTACTGGGAAACTTATCAATTTTTATTGGGTAAACATAAAACTCATAAATCTTTAATATATGGGGAACCTATATGTTAGCATTCCCACTCTAAGTGTCATTCAACAAAAATATGTATACACAGTTATAATGTACAGTAATATTCACAAAGTATTACACATAACCTAAATTCTAAACAAAACATGCATTAACTTAGTAATGAACATACAAATTTTATATTTTTAAAATTGAATATTATTAATGAATCACAGATTTCTGGCCGTGTAATGGGTCACACTTTGTTGCTCACACTCAGGGCAGCAGTTTAGACCCATGAGCTTCAACTCAGGGATAGACTGAGAATAGCTGCTCTCACAAAGATGTCTATCATCAGAAATGCTAGGGGGGTGTAATCCCTACCCGCACGACCAGGTCGCTAGGCATAGGGTTCAGCTAGACGGCAATAGGTAGAAACAAATATGAATTAAACTGAAACATTATGTGAACTAAGACACCAAAGGCTGTATCCCTATACATATATAAATATGACCTAGTGTTTAAAGATAGATAGGTGAAAAAAGCTGTTTTTAAGTGACAGTGAGTAGAAGGGAAATGTTTAGAGAATGATGATGGAAACAAATGTACAAATGTGGTTTTCATACAATGTATGTATGTATTGATTGTGAGGAGTTGTATGAGTCCCCTCAAAAAAGATCTTAAAAAGAAAAAGAAGTTGTAATTTGAATAATCATGACAACACAATGGACATGCCCTTAGACTGCTAATTTTGGTGGTTCAAATACAATCAGAGACCCAGGAGAAAAACCTAATGCTTTGCCACCTTAGAAATTGTTTCTAGCTTTATAATTTTGTTTTGCTAACTTGTAATAACATAAAATATAGTACAACTGCTCTCTATAGTTTCCTAAACTCTAATCTGTGTCAGACTTAATTACCATGTGGCTTTTTGTTTTCTGAACCACTAAGTAAATTGTAGCGCCAACACTTTGATTAAGCCCTGTGTGTGAACTGTGGTGCCACCAGGGCTCTTCCATAGAGTTAAATACCAAGAAGAAATGATCCAGGTTTTAGTTTGTCACATAGGGTTGAGAAGGGTTGGAATCAACCCAATTTCACTTAAGTAAAACAATAATTGAAATGAGCATGAAAGGAGATATTCTAACTTATAAATTAAATATTAAATGACACATATGTTTCAGGATTTTAAAAAAATTATAATGTTTCCTTCAGTGTGAAAGAAACTTTGATGCTGTTTTTGGAGGTGGAATCTCATAAAATATTTTTGCTTTTGTGTTTGACTAATTTTGCACAACATAACGTTTTCCCATCACCCTGCCACATCTATGCTATGAGGTGTTTCACAAATTAAAAAAAATATTGATTGGTATTCCACTCTGTGTTCCAAAGTTATCTATCCATTCTACACTGCTTCTTTCCTTATGCTATTGTGAATAGAGCCGGTATGAGCTTCGTTATTCATATAGGTTTTCATGTTAAGGCTCTTCTTTTTTTTTTTTTTTACATATTTTGTTTCATTTTTACTTTTTTTTGTGTGTGTGTGTGGACATCACTGCCTTCTGGTGGTTGTGGGAGCTACCCAGCCTTGCTGCTGCTGGATTTGAACCGCCAAGCCCATGGGCTACAATCCTACACTCAACCACTACAGCACTGGGGCTCAGACCAAGGCTCTTCTTTACAATTAAAATAAGTAAAGGAATTGCTGTGTCATAGGATATTTATAGTCTCACACTTTAATTCTGTTCCTCTTGTTTTTCAAAGTATACCATTATACTTTGATCCCAGCGGCAATGTATGAGTTTCAACCTCTAGGTGCCCTCTCAAACATTTGTGGTTTTGTTTAATTTTATTGGTTTTCAATTTTGCCATGCAGGTTTACGATGCCGGGGTGAGTTGGAGTATCTCAACATCATTTTGATTTGCACCTCTTGGACAGCTATTGCGAAGAGTATTTCTTCATATTGCTTTTTAGCTGCTTGAAACTTTTCTTTGGTGAATTAATTTATTCATATCCTCTGCCTATTTTTCTTGTTGAGGTTTTGAAGTTTTCTATAGATTTTAGAAATTGATCTATTTTCTGATACATCATTGCCAAAGATATTTTCTCACTTTCATTACTCTTTGGGTGAAATATTTTGATGCTTATAAATGTCCAATTTTAGGAAGACCAAATTGTCTATTTTGTCTGGTGCTATGCATGTGTATTATGATGGATAGTGGGTTTAGGTCATATAACAGGGCCTTAAAATCTGTCCAATTTTTCATCATTTATCTTTGAAATTCTGATTTTTAGATTTGTCTTTAATCTATCTTGAACTTGTTTCAGTATATGGAGTGAAGTATAAATCTTGCATCATTATTTTGCAAATATATATCCAGTTTTACCACCACCATTTGTTTGAAAAACCATCTTCTCCTCCTTTGGCGTGCTACAACCCTTTGTCCCAAACCGGTTGTATGTAGGTAGATGGATTCACTTTGGGGTCCTCAGTTGTGCTCCATTGATTTATGTATCTTTCACTGTACTAATACCAAACCATTTTGACTACCATAGCTGTAAAGTATATTTGCAGGTTGGCAAATGAGAAGCTTTATATGTAGTTCTTTTTTTCCTGAATCTCTCTCTTCATAAATATTTGGTGATTATATTTTTTCCAGATGGAGAGGATATGGAGTGAATAATGCTGGGATATAGATCTGAATCACATTATATATGTAGAAACATTGAGTCTAGGTTAACATTTTGACAATTTTATATCACTCTATCCGTTTATGTGCGTCTCTTTTGAATTCTAAGAAGAGGTTGTGGCTTAGTGGACTACGCATTGAGCTAATAATCACAAGGCAATGCTTCAAACAACCAGCCATTCTGCCATAAAAGTGAGGCTTTTATTTCTCTAAAGATTTAAATGCTTTGAAAACCTAAAGGAACACTACCTAAAGGAACTACTCTGTCCTATTTGGTTGCTTTGTGATATCAGTGAACTGGTTAAAGAGTTGCTTTTGGGGCTGAGTCCCGGTGGCGTAGTGGTTGTGCGCAGGACTGTGGCCCGTTGGGATGGAGGTTCAAATCCAGCAGCAAGGATGGGCCTTCTACTCCCAGAGGGCAGTGAGGGCCCCCTCCCCTGCAAAAAAAAAAAAAATAGTTGCTTTTGATTTCTAGTAGTAAACCTGTGTAGTTTTATTCATAAGTGTTTGGATTTTCTGGTTAGGTTTAGTGCTAAATATGTTATGGGTAACTATTACCGTTGGTGTTTTTAAAATTTCCTTTTCAGGGCTCTCTGACTGATTTTTATATGTTGATCTTATATCTTTTTACATTGCTGAAATTTCCAATCTGTTTTAGCAATTTTCTTGTTGATTATTTTTGTTTGTTTTGGTTTTTCTGCGTCCATGATCACTTCATCTGCAAGTAAGATTTTACAGCTGGCTGAGCCCTGGTGGCGTAGTGGTTGTGCGCGGGACTGCGGCCCACTGGGATGGAGGTTCAATTCCGGCTCCCAGGAGCAAAGGCTGAGCCTCCTACTCCCACCACCTGAGGGCAGTGATGCCTAAAAAAAAAAAAAAAAAAAATTAAAAAAAAAGATTTTACAGCTTTTTATCAATTTGAATACTTTTAATTTCTCTTTGCTAAATAATAGCTTTAAGATATTCTGCACAGTGTTTGATTAGAATTGTGATGAAGATCATCCTTAATCAGTCTTCCTCCACAATAGGGATACTCTCCATTTCAATCAATTGAGGGAAATGTGGACTTCGGGCTTTGCTTAAATGCTTAGCTATCTTGTTGAAGAATTTACCTTCTATTTCTATTTTATTCTCTCTCTCTCTCTCTGAAAATATGACTATCATTGTTGTTGGCTACAGGATCAGTTCTGGCTCACAGTGACCCTGTGCACAATAGACGAACATCGCCTAGTTCTGCTCCATCCCCACATCTATTCCTATCCTTGAGCTACTGTGGCTGCCATTGGGCCAGTCCATTCCATGATGGTTATCTCTCTTCTTCATGCCCCTCAACTTTATCAAACACAGTGTCTTTCTTCTGATAATATGCAAAATGTATGAAAGACAAAGTTGCTCCATCTTTGCCTCTCTGCAGCCCTCTGTGCTCACTTTTTCCAGAATACATATATGTGCATCTTTTAAGCAGTACATCGTGCTTGCAATAGTCTTCTCCAACAGAAAATTCACATGCATTCATTCTTCTTCAGAAATGCCTTATTAAATGTCCATATTTTACATGCAGTAAAGCAACTGGAAATTCCCTGACTTGCATCAGGTGCACCTTAATCCTGAAAGGAATATCCATCAATACCTGAGAGAGTTCTTGTGCAGCAGTACTCCAATTCAATGCACCTTTTCATCCCTTTTGGCTATTTCCAGGACCATTAATTGTGGACCCAAGAAAAACAAAATGCTTGACATCTTCCATCTTTTGTCATATCATAATGTTATATTTTGCTACAGTTGTGGGGATTTTTGTCTTCTGTCTACTGATTATAATTCATACTTGGGGCTGTAATCATTGATTTTAATCAGAAAGTATCAAAAGCCCTTCTCATAAGGTTGGATTTCTATAAGAGAGGTGGATGATAAACTTTCGTTAGACGTGCCTCAGTGTCAGCTCTGTTTCTGACACTTTGCAGCGGTGAGCACCCTGGGGAGCAGTTAGATGCTGCACCTGAGGATCATAATGAGTCAGAATCAACTTCATATCAATTATCAACAATAGTCTAATCCATTTCAATTAGTTTCATTGAGATATTAAAAACATTGCACAGTTCAATAGTTTAAGTTTATTAGTAAGAGTTGTGCAATCATCACCCCAATCAACTTTCAAACACACTCTTCTTTTGTGTACCCATTGATGTTGACTTCCTTTTACTTCCATCCTCTACTTTCATGTTTCTAGGTAATTATTATTTCAGAGACTTTTTTCATAAATCCAGGACTTTCTATATAGAAAATATAAGCAAAAAGAAAAAAGAACTGATCAACAAGGGTCATATAAAACAGGGTAAGGCCTCAATATTATTAAAAGTAAACATTATAATTTTACACATTTTAACTGAAAAAGTCACACCAAATTGATCGTCCTTAATTAAAAAAGAAGCATTATTTTTATACACATAACTATTACCATTTTTTATTAAAGCACTTATGTTCTATATAATCTAAAATGAATTTTCTTTTTTAAAAAAAACTTAAACTAGGCAAACTCTACAGGTTAAAATAAAGTACATGGAAGTTTTGAGGTCATTTGTTAAGATGTCAGTGCATGAGGACATTCATGAGCCAAGGGGAAAGCACTTAAGTTGTTCATGCAGAGAATACATTTTAGATTCTCTGATCTCTCGGGCAAGTCTTAATTCCTTCTTTAATACCAAGACAGTGATCTTTACTAAACAGTGAATGCCAAAACATCAGGACTTTTATATTCTCTTATATTATAAATAGAATACTAGTTTCCTAAAGCGCTAGAGGGATGAAAATTGACTTCATGTAAAAGAGTAAATCACAGATTTCTTTTCAAAATAACTCTCCAGGGGTAGTATTGGCAAGCCACATAACTCATGGAAGACACTGGGAACTATCTGTTTGCAAGAGTAAAGACTTTTACTCTTATTTTAAGTGTTTTAACTTTAGAAAACAAAAATCAATTACATAAAGTTATTAATTAAAATATGAATGACTCATCTGTCTGTGACTCAGTCTCTGCTATATTATATTTATATATCAATGCAGATAAAGCTCTATAAACTAAACTCAGTATCTCTGGAGAGAAGACCTCTGTCACAGGAAGGTCTATGACTCCATAAGCCATGCTCCTAATGTATAAAATTTATATTTAAAAGGCATGTATGTTCAGCTGGAGCTTTGAAAAATAAAACAAGCAAAACTTATCATTCTGTGTTATAGAAAAAAGAAAATTATGTTTTATTATAATGCCCAAACTGGTGGCATAGTGGGTCAGTGGTGAACAGATCATCTCTGTGTCAGTGGTTCAAACCCAGCAGTCAAGTTGGAGGAGAAAGATGAGGATGCGTGTTCCTATACAGATGTAAAGTATCAATCAAAAGGGCCATTCTATTCTATGATATAGGTGTGATATGAGTCATATCCAAATATGGGGTCATGAGCATTTAGTGAGCTGTAATATCAGGACAATGTTTCTTGGTCTCATTGAAATAATATTATCAATATAATCAATAATATAATCAATTAATTATCAATTAATTAAAATACATATTTTTATTTGCGATAAAATTATTTGTCACTAAAGATTCTAAGTCCATTTCAATTTTCCTTTTCCTCCTCTCTCTTTCTTTGCTTGTAAGTCACTCAGACCACTATTTAAGTTTGAATAATAAGGAATCTGAAGGGATTTTTGTTTGTTAATTTGTTAAAAAACATTTCAACCCTCCATGCATAAGGTTCTTCCACCCATCCATCCTTTCTCTAAAAACATTTTAAATAAATTATTTAGGATTTAATATCATAATTTACTAAAAGTGTATCTTCTATATCAAATCAGTCCACTTAATTTGCCATTGCATGTGTCTTGTGTAACTGACTGATCAACTTTCCTGACTATACGAAGAAGTATAATTGACCATTTTTACACATTTTCTTACCATTCTACTCTATTTTCTTTTCTTTGATTCTCTTGTTAGCTATTATATAGTTGGTTCTGAAACATGGTCTTATGTACAACTGAAATAAACAATTCCAATCCTGTACTACCTTCAAAATTGCATTCTATTCTTAAATCCAATGTTTCAGCCACAGTAGCAATCCATATATTTTGGGTTTTCTGCTTGTTTGTTGACCCTCTCCTTTACCAAGTCTGATAACCTTTCCAGACACTAATCTTTCCTGACAACATATCCAAAGCGTGTGAGAACTTTCATCGCCATCCTTTTAAAAGAGTGTTCTAGGTGCACTTATTCCAACACAGATTTGTTGTTCTAAACATCCATTGTTCTGCCAATATTTTTTACCAACACCATGATTCAAATGCCCCAGCTGTACTTGGACAGTCTTAGCCTTGTGTCTTGAGTAAGGTGCACTTTAGTCCTGCACTTGGTGCCATTCCTGCCCTTTAACCCTTTAACAAGGTTGTGTGTGGTCAGTTTAAACAATAGATGCATTTAATTTTTTTACTGTTTTATGAGCATTAATTGTTGTAAGCAAAATAAAGTCATTCACAATATCAATATCTTCCTAATTTGTCATAATCCTGCCTACTGGTCTAGTTGAAAGGAGTTTTGTTATCTTTGCACTGAATTGCAAGCCACCCTGAACCCTTTGAAGTTCATTATCAAGTGTTACCAGGAATCCTTGCTTTCAAGGGTATGCCACCTGCATATTGCAGATTGCTAGTAAGTGTTCCTCTGCTTCACTGATCATTTTCTCAGAATGCAGATTGTTTAAGAATAGTAAAAACATACAACCAGTGTTGGGGTTCAAATAATTTCACAAATGGCCCATTGCTCTATAGACTATTAAATATAAAAAACTGACATACATACATTTTCACAGAGTTAGCACTAAAAAACAACAAAAGAGGTACACAAAACCATATCATGTTAGGGTGAGAAAACATAAGAGTTACAGAGATTAATGAAAAAGATTTTCAAATACCCGAAAAAGCAGTAAAACTATTTTTTAAGATATTTCTATATCATTTCTTTATTTGGATCCTCATTTAAAATACTCTTTGTTTTTAAATCATCATTATCAGTTACATAATTAGTCTTCTGTCACCTTTTCATTGTAGGAATATGGTTCTATTCCTTTAGAGGCAGGCCTGTTAGACAATAGTTTTTGGTATTATATATTAGAAATAGTCAAGCAACTTGTCTTCTCTACACAGATTTTGTTCATCTTTGAAAAAAAACTTTTTACTTCTGTTGAACAAAAAGCAATCATTCTCATGGTATTTTTAGTTCTTTGAGCATACACACACACTCAATATATCATGGGAATGCAGAGTGTTACACAAAGCTTAAACAAATGCACAGTTATTCTCTTGTTGTTTGGCACTTTCTCTCTTTGTGTACTATGTTTATTTTCCAAAGTAGCAAAGCAAGGCAAAAAATGCAGTAGTTCATCAAAATATGTCTCATTAAATTAATAAGTGAATATTACAAGTGTAGTTCAATTTATTTCTTTACACCCATGGGTGGAATGAACATTACTACAGGAGATTAGAATATACTGTTGTGTAGGTGCATCTTAAAAATGAGTAAGGAATACAAATTTGTGATTTCCATGCTGAGAGGTTTCTCAGTCTCCAACTTTAGGAATGACTCTGAGTATAAGTATCATTTTAACAACTGATTTGCTATATTCAACCAAAAACTAGGCATTGATTCTGCTCAACCTGAGTGAACCAGCAGAATCCAACACTGAATGCAATCCTGAGTCTAATTTCCTTTCAGGTTCAATCCCAAATCCATTTCCAGATTTATCATGAGCACAATTGAGTGATATGTAGTTTTCATTTTCTTAATTCTATCCATAATTTGATAGAAACAAATGTCTTTGAATTGACAATTAAAAAAAAAGTCAACAATCTTTTCCTGGCATTCTCTGCTTTCACTCATGATCTTTGGTCATCAGCTATGATACTTTCTATCATGCCCTGTTCTGAAACCATATTAAAAGTCTCTGACAATGTTCTCCTGCTATCCATAAAGTTGTCAGTGGCTAATTTCTGAGAAGTGGACAGTCTATTCAGTCTTCCAGACAGAATACTTCTTAGAAGCAAGGATGGCAAGACTTCTCACTTATCTTGTACATAGTATTAGGGAAGGCCAATCCCAGAAAAAGGATATCATGCTTAGTAAAGTAGAGGGACATGGAAAAGAGAAAGACCCTTGGTAAGCTAGATCGAAATGGTGGTTGCAATACGCTCAACCATAAGAATATTTATGAGACTGGCTCAAGACCAGTTCTTTCTGAAGCCACCTGAGTTGGAACTGACTTGCTGGCACAAAAGGACAGAAAAAAATAACTTAAAACCAAAGCAGTACTGTTTACTTTAGTTGTATAACTATTCAAATGCAAAAACTTGCAATATGCCCTTCAACGAATGAATATATAAAAGTGATACATCCTAAAATGGAGTATTACACAATTATTTGTAAAAGGCCTGGAAAAACCTTCAATATATATTTAAGTGAATGAAGACAGAGGATGACAAGTGAATGAATCTATGTTTATGACCTTCAGGAAAAGGCAAACATTAGAAGCAGTAAATAGATTAGTGAACATCGGGTGCAGAATGAGGGGGAAGAAAGGAGGACATATCTTGCCTCACAATCAAAGTTAAATGATACTGCATGAAGTAATGATGAATATATGCACTATGCATTTGTCAAACCTGTAGAACTCTACAAAGAATGAGCATTAATATTGACTTTGAAGTTCAGGTAATAATATGTCATGAGATGGACTCCCCAGTTGTGACAAATACACTACACAAATGCAAGATGTTGATAGAAGAAATTGAGTATTAGTGAAAGGCAAAATGATAACCCTGGAAATTGACCAATGAATCAGAATTAAGACAAAGACACCTGAGGTCTTTGTTTTGTTTTGTTTTTTCCCCTATAAATTTTTCTTTAAACCTTAAACTTCATTAAAAACACATGAAGTGGATTGCAAAATGTGACACAAATTTCTTCAAAGTTTCTTAACCCTGATACAAGAGAAATGATCCCTAAGTTAAACTAATACACTATAACCTATTATCATCATGAAAGATCAGCTTATTTGGAACCATTTTAAGATGGTTCTTTTATAGATGAGGAGAGACTATTTGCAAATCATATATATTATTAAACCAGGATATATCAATAATCCTTAAAATTACATAATAAATAAAAATTGGTGTTTGTGCAGTTTCTTGAAATCTTGTTTTTCAGAAGTGTGTTACATTTCTTTTTTATTATTATACCTTTATTCTCAAATTTTAAATATATTTACAGCAACTAGTTGCTATAATTTACAGTTGAATAGCTAAACACCAAGCATTTATGTAGTCATGGAATCTGGTTTAATAAATAGATGAGCAATAGTATTTTAAATATTTTCCTTAGAACTTGTATCTTTCCTAGAATGAACACATTTATGATAATCATTCTTTTATACATCTGAAACTTTTGCAGCTCATGACTATGTTTTTACATAATTTTGTTCAATTTGTAAATTATATAAATTGCAAACATATATTATCTGTTTCAATATCTCAGTAGGGTGATTAATACAAATTATCTATCAATTGAAGCACATAATTTTCCTCTGTGAACTATTCCTTGAATAGCTCTTTCAATGATAACAGACCTTGAATGTCTAACTCACACCATCGAGTGGATGCAAACTGCTAGTGAGGCAATAGTATAGGAAAGATCCACCCTTCTGAGTTTCTGAGACAATAATTCTACACAGGAGTAAAAAGCCAGCTTGTACCCTGCAGAGTGGGTGATGCTTTTGAAGTGCTGACCTTGAGGCAAGCAGTCCAATGTTTAAGCACTAAAGCAACAGGGCTCTAACTTCTATCTAAGGAGCTGTGTAATTCAGTTTACACAGGTATGCAACACTTCTGTTTTTACATAAACTGCTTTTCATATTTCCATGATATAGTTCATTCTTTTTAATGTACTTGCCTTTTCATTCCATAGGCTGAGACAATAAAGCTGCTCTCCCATTTATTTTGTTCATGTACTTAAAATATATTTATCCATCCATTTCTTTGCATCCAATGTGATTCCTGTAAATAATTTTAAATTATGTGATATATTTAAACAAATGTTCATGATTAACTTTCTTAAACAAAGATAATTCAAAGCAATTCATAAGAATCACATATTATTTTGTTATACCGAGCTTACATCATATTTCCTATTTATTTATTTTTAATATATTTTATTTTATTTTAGGCATCACTGCCCTCAGGTGGTGGGAGTAGGAGGCCCAGCCTTTGCTCCTAGGAGCCGGAATTGAACCTCCATCCCAGTGGGCCGCAGTCTCACGCACAACCATTACGCCACCGGGGCTCAGCCCTATTTTTATATATCTTATTTTTTCAATCTTTTATTGGAATTTTGGAACCATTCTTGGAATATCCACTCTAGTTTTATTATCCTTACAAATTAACTATAATGTAAAGATATATTTTGTCCTCATCTGAATATATTTATTGTAAAGAGTATTTAAACATAAAAGTATATAATATGTACACTTTGATTTATGAATCATAAACAAGTGTGATTTATCTGGAACAATTAAAAAATTTCCTTACCACCCTGCACACTGTCTATTCTCTTTGATTGAAAACTGGAGTTCTGCCAATAATTTATTTCCTGTCAGCTTGAAATTTACTTTTTATGTCTACTGTATAAAAATTATAAAATTTGGCTCTTTAAACCATTTTATTTTTGCCAGTCATTATTGATACTTTTCAGTGTAATGGGAATATGCAGTGGAAGAGGGCATTAGGTTTCCTAATATTTAAAAAAATTATATTGCAATGGGGACACAAGAAACAAAAACATATATATATATATATATAATGTCATTTAGTACTATTCACAATTAAAAGCAAACATATAAAAATCCACAGACTAATTGAGAATGCAAATTTGTACTCAGACATACTTTTGTGTTTAGAATACATTATGGTCAGAAGATAATAATTTACTTTGAAACTTAATTTTCATAGCTAGTAATGGATAGTTCCCACTACTCTTGTAATTTCATGCTTTATCATTTTGGAGAAAATGGAATAGCTTTTTCTTGGTAAAAATTGTTGTAAAGATGGAAGTAGAAAAAGAAAGTGTTTTTCAGTAGAATAGAGTAGAACTTTGTTCACATAGATAATGTATAGATAGATGCTAGATCGATATATAGATCGATAGATAGGTAGATCAATAATGGATGAAATGATGGATATACAGTGTATTATGTTATATTGTATGTTCTTTGCATATATGTGAAGTATGGAGGTGAAATCAGCAGGTCATAGGACTGATGGTGACTTCCAGGAGTAGTGATCATCTTTGAAGGAAGACAAGGGGAATTTCTGCTTTTTGTTCCTTCATCCTTCCTGTTTGCTGGGATTCCATGCCTGCCTCTTTGGGCAACTCCACGTATGTCATCCCCTCTGGGAGTCAACCTGACCTATGATCCCTCCTCTAATCTTCTCATTCTGGTGTCATTGGCCTTCAGTCATATGAATCTGAAAAGGGCTCAAGGTCACATTGGCATATAAATAGACAGTTAGAAAGCTGGCTAGATGCTGTTAGACCAAATACTTGTTGTTGTTAGGCACATATTTTTAGCAGAGGCCATATAGAATCTAAGTAGTCAAAGTGAAATCTGCTCTAGTTACCAATTCGTAACTTCTTGGATCTCAAATATTCTTTTTGTTTGCTATGTAAAAAAGTAAATCAGGAAAAAAAAAGTAAATCAGGAATCTTGCAATACTTTTCCATCTTTCATAGAAGTTTGTTAGTAGTGGGTGAAAGAGAAATTCATGCACTTCACTTACTCATCCGTTTTCATTACATTATTCAACATATCAAAAGGGTGGAAAAACCCAAGTGTCTATCAGCAGATATGTGGATAAAGCAAGTACACAAACAGGTACCAAAAATAAAATATCACCTGTAATTGCACCAGGCATCGTGGAACTTTTGTAGTTCTCAATTTTCCCGGTAGGCAAGCATCTAGCAACCCATTCTTACTGCACCCAGTGGCATCACCTGGGAAGGTTCTCTCTAGTCACAGGGAATTTTTTCATAAAAGCAGTTTGTGCAAACCTCATTTCTGTGATGACTGATTCAAGAAAGCATCAAGCAGCTGTGAAATTTTGTTCCTTGGCATGAAAAATTGCACAGAAACTTTTGTGATATTGAACACAGGATTCAAGCAGCACTGTCGAAAGAGCTGTTGTTTCAAAAAATAGTGAAATTTGGATCGATGACAAACCTTGTTAACTTCACAAGGACAAAATGGCAACTTGTGGTATATTTGGAGTTCTTTCCACCAGGTCAGACTATTGTTAATCAGGGTTCCTTCTTATTTAGAGGATCTGAGATTGACCTCCATGACAATGCGCCTGATCACCTGCTCACACAACCATCTCAGTGTACCAATTTTGGTTTAAAACAGCATGCCTCTCTCACCTCACGCACCTGACCCACCTGACCTCACTAACCCTTTTGTTTCCATGAATGAAGAGGGACATAAAAGGACTATGATTTGAGATAAAGAAAGGGTGAAGAAAAATACACTAGGGAGATGCAATTCAGCTATCCAAACATATGAGTTTGAACAATGTTTTCAATAATGGAACTGCAGATTTGACAAATGCATTAAGCACAATGGAGAGTCATTTGAAGGTCATGAAGGTTTTGCAAAAAAATCAGATATTCAGCTTTGAAAAATGTATAATGATTCCAGTTTTTT
>PVJH01024276.1:0-33319 GCA_004026705.1 Nesogale talazaci | reverse complement strand
GGGGAGGTAGATGGATGGATGGGGGGTAGATGGATGGATGGGGGGGTAGATGGATGGACGGGTGGGTAGATGGATGGATGGGGGGTAGATGGATGGATGAGGAGGTAGATGGATGGATGGGGGGTAGATGGATGGATGGGGAGGTGGATGGATGGGGGTAGATGGATGGATGGGTGGGAGTCAGGATGGGTGAATAGGTAGAAGAGTAGCAGCAAGAAAAATGGTATCTATAGCAGCAAGTCTCATTTTTTTTAACAATCCCATTTATTAGTAAAAATAAAAGTTGATAATGAAAGATGCTTTTAATTGACAACTTATTTACCAAGCACTACAATAGTGAAAAATGACACAGGCCTCCCTGAGGGGTACAAGATGCTAAGTGTTCATCTACTAATTTAAAGGTTTTTAGTTCAAGCACACAGAGGCCCTCAGAGCAAAGACCCGATGATCTGTTTCTGAAAGACTACACCCACTACAACCCTGCGAGTCTACAAAGTGTTAAAAAGTAACAAAGTCTATTCTCTGACATTTTTCCTCCTTATCTTCAAGCCGATCTATTCAGACCACCATACCTGGTGGGTATACAGAATACTTCCTGCAGCTTCTTCCAGTCAACTTGAGAATTTAGATTTGCTACAAATACTGTGCTTCTGAGGCGTCTAACCCCTGATGCATGGGCTGTTTCATCTGGCATCTCAGACGACTTTGGGTGCTAGGTGGACTATCACTCATGCCGGGGCGATTGGACCCCAGAGTGGGGGTATGGACCCCCATACCACAAGTGGTAGCATCACCATAGGCACTGCTCTCCTAGCCGTCCTTCCTCAGTATCTTGTCTTTCAGGGGTCCTCCCCTCAGACTACCCTCATCTGTAACCAGCTGGGTATTGTCATGCTCTCTTCCATCTCTAACCCATCAGGGGAACATCCCCTCGATGTCCTGACCGTGTCCACAAAGATCTCCGTGTAGGTTTCCTCCCCTGCTTTTTCCTGAATGGAGTCTTTATATGACTGCCATTTCATGGAAAAGCCAAGTGGAACACTAGTGGCACTGTGGGTTAGGCATTGGGCAGCTAATGGCAAGGGCCATCGTAGTTCAACCCCACCAGCTGCTCCTTGGGAGAAAATGAGGCTGTCTGCTCTTGCAAAGATTCAGTCCACACGGTGTTGAAGCCAGAGCAATCTAGCCGAGAGGAATTACTAAGAGGCGGAAGAAGGGCTAGCGTGATAGGGGGAGGGGTAGCAGGAAACAGAGGAAAGCTCTAGGAAGCAAAGCTATGGATAGAGGTATAATCATAGGTGTTCACTTATGTAAATCATTTATGTAAATATACTAATTCCTAAAAATAGAGATATTGACCTATGTCCATATACTTATATGGAAATACATTGAGAAAGTGGACAGACTTTGCTCAAGCCCTCCCTCAATGCAAGAACACTTTGTTCTAACAACCTGACATTCTGCGATGCTCACCCTCTCGGCACGATTGCTGAAGACAAAAATGTGTGCAAAAGCAAATGTGGTGAAGAAAGCTGATGGTGACAGGGAAACTAAAGATACAGCATCTGGGGCAGCTGCTCTCAACTTGTGGGTTGCGACCCCTTTGGAGGTCAAAGGACCCAGTCACAGGAGTCACCTGATTCATAACCCTAGCAAAATTACAATGATGAAGTAGTAATGAAAATAATTTTTTGATTGGGAGAAGTCACCACAATATGAGGAAATATATCAAAGGGTCAAGACATTAGGAGGATTGAGAACCACTGGTGTAGGGTCTTAAAGGCTTGAAGATAAACAAGCAGCCATCGAGCAGAGAAACAGCAAGCCCATATGGAAGAAGTACAGCAGCCCATGTGATCATGAAGCATCAATGAAATCAGGTAAAAGGCATCAAAATATCCAAAATGAACAAAAAAATGTTATTGATGATGAGGGGGTTCGGGCAAAGACCCAAAGCTCATGTGTAGACTAAATGGACATCCCCTCACAGACAGATGACAAGGAAGGGATGTGTTAACCAAGGTGCAGTATAGCACCAAGGAAACACACAGTATTCCTCTGGTTCTTTGAGGCTTCCTCACCCCCACTATCATGACCTCAGTCCTGTCTTTCAGTTCTGGCTAGACTGGAGCACATACACTGGGGGGAATCCAGGTTGGATAAACCTCTTAGGAACAGAAATGGGAGTAGAGAAAAAAGGCGGGGGTGGGGTGGGGTAGAGGAGTCAGGGGAAACCGATTGCAATGATGGATGCGTAGCACCCACCCACTCCTACTCCCGAAGGGGCCGAACAACAGAGACGTGGGTGAAGGGAGATGGTGGTTCATGTAAGATCTGAAAACAACAATAATTTATAACATATCAAGGGGTCACAAGAGTGTAAGGGGCAGAGAGAGAGATAAAAGAGGAGCTGATACCAAGGGCTCGCTTAGAAAGCAAATGTTTAGAAAATGCTGGTGGCAACAAAAACTCAGTCTACTCCAGTGGTTCTCAAACTTCCTAATGTCATGACCCTCATGTGGTGGTGACCCCCAGACCATAAAATGACTTTCGTTACTACTTCATAAGTGCAATTTTGTTACTTTTGTTACAATTCTATTGCAATTTTTTGTTACTTTAGAGCCCCAAAGGGATCTTGACCCACAGGTTGAGTACTGCCGATTGAGTACTCACCCTTTAGGAGGCAAGCATGTTGATGATGGATGCTGTGACCTTACTTAGTGCTAGCTTAATTTACAGGTTCCTCTGTGTTTCCTCCTCTTCAAATTAGAACAGACTGAACTTTGTCCCTTTCTGTTCCTAGTTCACTTTTCACAAGCTACGCAGGAAGCATCTTGCCTGGCCATTGGAGCATGAAGCTTCCTCACACACCAGTCGGTGGGAGAAGGGCTCCAAGGCAGAGCAAACCGCCTGCTCCATAAAGGGGAAGCCATGCCAGTGTGAGAACCAGAGACGTGGGTCTCATGTGCCACGAGCCTGGACACAGCCGAGACAGCCAGCCAGCCTACGGAGCGGACACACCTCCCCCTTACCGTTCCTCCTCTGCCTATGCCACTTGGTGGCGACTCTTCGAGAAGCTCACAACAATTCTGCATTTCCTGCCAGGTATGTGGGGAAATAATTAGAAACGGGTGATTTGGGGAGGGGAGCAGGGTGCAGTGGGAAGAAGCGTCATTGACAACAGCCATCCTCCCTGCAGTTCTGATGGCTGGAATCTCGGGTTTCTGCCTCTGGCTTCCAAAAAGGGAGAAGGGGATCACTGGAGGGGAGACAAACCGCACCCAACTCACTTGCTTCCATCTAGTGGAGTCGGACTCACGGCAAGCCTTTAGGGCAGGGTGGAACTACACCCTGTGCTGCCCAAAGCTGCAAATCTCTGAGCAAGCAGACTGCCTCCTCTTTCTCCCCAGGAGCAGCTGGGGGGCTCCAACTGCCAACCTTGCAAGTAGCAGCCCGACGTCTAATTTGCCGCGCAAGCAGGGCTCCTTGACTGCAGGTGGCAGGGCTGATATCGGACCACCTATCCTAAGCTGCAGTACATGCAGGGTTGAGGAGATTACGAGGGGCCAGGATAAATGACTGGAGCAGACGATCTGGATGGGAAGCAGGGCTCAAGTCCATTAGAGAACTAAATGAACGTGACAGGTCTGCCTTGCTAGGAGAAGAGGGGAGCTGAAAGGAACTTTCCTTGGGGCTCTCGTCACACCAGCCTCAGCCCTAAACATATTAAAGATACAATCCTAGGACCTGAGCCTCTCACACAGAACTGAAAACAAGTTTTATTATCACGATCAAAAGACACGTTATTGGCAAACCAATTTCCACCGATCTATGCACGCAATCCTCAACTCCACAGAGAAATTGAGAACAAAAAGCCATTTGCTAAGGTTTCAATATCCATCATCCTCACGCATTCAGGTGTGTGTGTGTGTGAGAGAGAGAGAGAGAGAGAGAGAGAGAGAGAGGGAGAGAGAGAGAGAGAGAGAGAGAGAGAGAGAGAGAGAGAGAGATTGATTCCAACTGGTCATTCGGTAGTATAGTCCTATGTTTTACATATAGGCTAACTTACACAGAATCTCATAGACTGGTTAAAGAACCTAAGAATTATATGATTTTGACAGTGATATTTAGGGGATGATAAATTGGATATAAGAAATGTACATGCATCAACGCTGCAAGTCATTCCTGGGGATGAGCACATACACAACATTCAATCACTTGAAAGACAAAAATCCAAAGATGCTTGATTTTCCTGGTGTCCCTCTGATTAGAGGGGGCTCCCTGCATACTAGCAGAGCAGTGCAGCTATGAAAACAAAATTAGGAGTAGAAGAAAAAAAGGCCCAGCCTACCTGTGGTCCAGATGACTAAAGTCTTGCAAATTCAACTCCCTGGTGTCTTGAGTCAGATAAATGGTATCCACATCCTATTTGGAACATAATTCAGTCATAAAGCAGTCCAGGGAGACAGCCAAGAAAAACAAGAGATGCTAAGAAAATTAAGACAATGACAGGCAGATTTTTATGTCATCTGGAAAAGGACAATGTTAACTTAAAAAAATAAAAAAATAAAGAGAAAGTGTGATGATCTAAGAACACAAAAAGAAGACAAACATTGACAGCCAAAGATTCCAGGTGTGTATGTGTGTGTGTGTGTGTGTGTTAGCAGACAGAAAGACTCACCCATTGTACTTCTTCCCGGTACGTAAATCCAAGCCAGTCGCAAACACAGGCATACATCTGAGAAAACCCACCTGAATTGGACAACAGAAAAAGCACCAAATTTGCTGTCAAATGATTTTTCTTTAAATTAAGATGGAACAGCTTAAATAGGGGCCGGTGTTGACAATGCGGGTTCTCCTTTGCATTTGGGAAAGCAGCAAAAGGTTCTTTCTGGCCTGTGCTGTGCCAAGGGGAGAGAGCAGGAGGCCTTAAATATAGAGCTTTTGTCCGCCAATCCAGAGTCTGTACGATATGTACGGTACTAATTACACCTTAAAACTAATTGTACCTCTAGAGTAGCATACTAGGAATAGCTTTAACTTCCTGGCAGGGGACAGTCAGCCAGCCATTCACATTGGGGTTGAAGGTGCATGCTCACCACAGGGGCCCTGCTCGCTCACAGGCTGGCTATCCCACAGAGCCTGGAGGCTGGCCAGCCGCTCAGGGGGCTCCATGGAGATCTTCCTCATGATCCTCCTGCAAGGTCAACAACAACACACTTCAAAACCCACATGCTCTGGTGGCTCCTTGAGAACTTGTTTGATGATATGCCGTTTTCTTTTCCTGTCTTCTTCTTCTTTTTGAAAAATCATTTTATTGGGAACTCATACAACTCTTTTTTAAAAAAAAGTATAGATTCTATCGAGGGCTCTTCTAGCTCTTATAACATTCAATACATGATTTGTATTAAGCATATTTGTAAACATGTTGCCATATTCATTTCCAAGTATTGTCTGCTTGAGCCCTTGGTATAAGCTCCTCTTTCCCCCTTTCCTCTATTCTTTTTTTTTTTCAGCATGGAAAATTTTATTAAAAATCATTTTATTGGGAGCTCTTACAATTCTATCATAGTCCATACATCCATCCTTTGTTTCAAGCACATTTGTATATATGTTGCCATCATCCTTTTCAAAATATTTTCTTTCTACTTGAGCCCTTGATATCAGCTCATTACCTCTTCCCTTACTTTCTCTCCCTCATGAACCCTTGATAATTTATAAATTTCTAGTTCTCTTTTTAAAAAATTCCAGCTCCCCATATTTCCCCTCCCCCCAACCTCCTCCCCCATGAACCCCTAATAATTTACAAACTGTTATCATCTTTTCATATCATACACTGTCCAATGTGACCCTCTTCCCACGGTCCTGTTGTCCACACCCCAGAGAGGAGGTCATATGTAGATTCCTAAAATTAGTTCCCTCTTACTACTCCACCATCCCTCCCCCCCCCCCCCCCCAGTATCACCACTCCCCCCACTAGTCCCAAGGGATCATCTATCATAAATTGCCCATGTTACCGACTCCAGTGTACATCCTCTGGTCTAGCTTTATCTGTCTGGCAGAATCGATATCATGATAGTGGGTGGGAGGAAGCATTTGAGATCCAGAGGAAAGTTGCATATTTCATTGTTACTACACTGTACCTTGACTGGCTCATCTCCTCACTGCAATCCCTCTGTAAGAGGATGTCGCTTCACTTATTGATGGACTTTAGGTCCCCATTCTACACTCCCCCTCATTTATAATGATATAATTTTTAGTTCTTTAAAGCTTGATACCAGATCCCTTTGACACCTCATGGTTGCACAAACTAGTGTGCTTCTTCCATGTGGGCTTGCTTCTGAGCTGGATGGACGCTTGTTTACTTTCAAGCCTTTAAGACCCCAGACTCTATATCTTTTGACAGCCGGGCACCATCAGATTTCTTCACCACATTTGCTTATGCACCATTTTGTCATCAGCAATCATATCAGGAAAGTGAACATGTAATATTATGATTATTAGTTCTTGAAACCCAATAATTGATCCCTTTGACACCTCTTGGTCCCACAAGCTGGTGTGCTTCTTCCCTGTAGGCGCTGTTGCTTCTGAGCTAGATGGACGCTTATTTACTTTCAAGCCTTTAAGACCCCAAACACTGTATCTTTTGATAGCCGGGCACCATCAGTTTTCTTCACATTTGTTTATGCACACTTTTTTTCAGTGATCATATCAGGGAGGTACACATCATGGAATTCCAATTTAATAGAACAAAATGTTCTTGTAGTGAGGAAGTGCTTGAGTGGAGGTCCAATGCCCATCTGCAGTCCTCATACTAACCCTAGAAGTATATGCATGTTGATCTATTTCCCCATTGTCATATATAAATATATGCACCCACATACATGCCTGCATTTAAACCTCTATAAATACCTGTTACTCCCCAGTTCTTTCCTTTATTTCCTTATACCTCCTCCCGTCTGACTATGATGCTCAGCCTCCATTTGGGTTTCAGTGTTTTCTCTGTTACATTAGTCTTGATGATTTTATTGGCAACTCATACAACTCATCACAATCTATACATACATCTAGTGCATGCAAACCACGTGTGTACACTTGCTACCATAATCATTCTTGAAACATTTTCTTTCTACGTAACCCTTTGGTATTAGCTCCTCATATTTTCCCTCCCTCCCCATACCCACTCCCACTCCCTCACATACCCTTGATAATTTATAAATTATTATTTTGTCATATCATACAGTTTGATATATTTATTTTTGTCTCCCTGTCTTTTTATAAACAAAGTTGAATGTCACTTCAGTTTGGAGAAACAACATCTCACTTTTAGCATACTACCAAATCCAACGAGAAGGCACTGTATTTTTTGACATTTAAATATGCTTTATTTTGATCTCCACTAAGAACAGCTTTAGGTTTATAAAAAATATAGATTTCCCTTATACCTTCTTCTTTATTTCACTCTTTCTCCAATTATGGACGCCTTGCATTTGTGCGGTGTGTTTGTTACAATCAATGAATCCAATTGGATAGATTATTAACCAAACTCCACAGTCTTGCATCAGGCAAATCTGTTATATAAAACCTCTTTAACAAGTACTAATTAAATAGCAAGGACATAATTTTCAGGTACACCTTAATGGTACACCTGACCCAAGCCCTGGTATTTTTAATTTCCTCATAATGCATGTGAAAGCTAGGAGATAAACAGGGATGGCTACAAAAGAATTGACACATATAAATTATGAGATTTTTGGCAAAGAATATGGAATATATCATGAAGGAAGAACAAATGAATCTGCCTTGGGAGAACAGCCAGCCTGCTCAGTAGAAGCGTGAATGGCAAGACTTTGTTTCCTGGGATCAGGAGGGACTGTCCTCCGAGAGAGACTGTGCCTGGTAAAGTAGTGGAGCACCGAGAGAGAAAGACCCTCGGGGAGATGGATTTGGCAGTCGCTGCTTCGGTGGGCTCGAACTTGGCAACAATTGTGAGGATCCTGCAGGACTGGACCATGTGTTGTTCTGTGGTCCACAGGGCTGCTGTAAGAACTGATTCGATGGCCCTTAACAACAACAACAACAACAACAGTAGTTTACATTAAGGTTCATTCTTTGAGTTGTGGCGTTCTATGGGTTTGGGATCATGTCGTGTATCTGACCCTGCAGTATCACACAGAACCACAGTCCTAAAATACGTCCTCAAGTTCTCTGTACTGGTCTCTTTAGCGCACCATCAACCACAGACACTCTCACTGTCTACAGGGGTCTGCTTTCCCCAGGATTTTGAATGGCTGAAATCATAAAGCATGGAGCTTTCCCACACTGTTTTCTTTAACAAAGCAGCATGAACTTAAGGTCTTTCCACGTCTTCTGAAACTTGACAGCTCGTTTCTCTTGATCTCTGAACAACATTCCATTGTATGGCTAACACAGTTTATCCACTCACTTATCTGGGTGGCTTTCTAATTTTTTGGCAATTGTGAATGAAGCTTCTATAAACATTGGTGTACAAGTTTGATGTGGACATACATGTTCCTCCTCCTTTCTTCCTTCTTGGTTTGGGTCTTCTCTTCTTATGTCATTTGTTATTTAACACACTCTCTCATCATACTTTTATGCCCCCTGCTCCAAGATTGTAATTTTTATTTTCTACTTGGAATTTTATTTTACCACTTTTAAAATTTGTTTTTATATTTTTAAAGAAAACTTTTTAATGTTTGAAATTTGTTTTTTGTTTTTTTGTTTTGGGGTCATCACTGCCCTCTGGTGGTAGGAATAGAAGGCCCAGCCTTGCTGCTGGATTTGAACCTCCAACCCAGTGGGCCGCAGTCCCGCACACAACCACTACGCTACCGGGGCTCAGCCCTGAAATTTGTTTTTCAATTGGGGGCTTGTACAACTCTTGTTGCAATCCATCCATTTTGTCAAGCACATTTGTACATTTGTTGTAAGGTTCTTTATTTAGTACCTCCTTGGAGTCTATTTTAGCAATGAAATAATCTCATTATTCTGTTCCTTCACAACACGAGGTCATGTTAAGACAGCTAGACAATCGTGTGTTGCATTTTATTAAAGCTATTCGATTATGCGCACAGCAAACATGAGTGGTTAATACTTAAAGAATTAAAAGCACTCATCTCCTCCTATGTCTTTCCATATTGTTTAGCACTGAAGTCCATGAAGAAAATGACTGCTTCATCTTGGAATAGCTATTCCTTTGTCTCTCGCTCCCACTTAGCTACAGTTGCACTGAGGCAGACAGTATGTCCAATTTCCTGGGGCCCTGTGCCTCCACCCTTAGAAACTAAGTCCTGACCACATAGGCAGAGAGGCAAGGCAGAGTTGCAATTCCAAGCATGGTCCTAAACCCTAAAGGCTCATGAATTACTAAACTGGCTAAAGAAAAGAACCTATTCCATGAGCTATTGTGAGAAAGAAAGATTAAATACCTGTAAATGTACTAAACCACTCGTTGGTATTTCAGAGTGTCTCAATAAATGCCAAATGATGCTACTGCAGTTATCGTAATCATTGAATGAATGGGTTGTGCATTCATCAATTCTCTCAGAAAAGTCTTATTAAATGCCCCCAGTGTGCCAGGAACCACTCTCACATACTAGATGAATAATCAATAAAAAAAGTGAGGTTGCCCATGCTCCCTCGATTCTTTGTATTATGAGAAGCAGATGCACAAGCAGTGAGCTCAGAGACTCGCCAAGACAAGTGATGTACAGAGAACATAAACCAAGACCGAACCCACAACCACCAAGGTGGTTCCGACTCTTAGCGACCCTCTAAGGCAGTTCACACCCTAGGGTTTTCTAGACTGTCAACCTTTATAGGAACAGAAAGCCTCATCTTTCTTCTTCAGAGTGACTAATGGGTTCAAACTACTGACTTTGGGGTTGCAGTCCAATGTGCAAACCATGGTGTTGTCAGAGCTCCTTCACAGGGTGGGAAGGACAACAGAATGCAGGCACTTATTCTGTGGTGGGAGAAGCAGGGGTGTGTGTGTGTGTGTGTGTGTGTGTGTGTGTGTGTGTCCGGAATCGGGTTGGGTTGAGCATGCTCTTTGGCGCCGGGAAGGGAAGTGAAGGGAAGGAAACTCTTCCCACAGATGAACTGATGCGGTGGCTGCAACAATGGGCTCAACATGCCAGCCATCAAGAAGCGGGCCCAGGGCTGTGCCGCAGTCCAAAGGAAACATCTTTGCAGTTGCCAAGCCAGAAGCTATGGCATCCATGGTAGATTAAAAAGACAGAGGCTAAATTTTACTATGAATACTAGTGTGCACACTCAAGGGGTGAAGGTGACATCAACAGAATGTGGGGGGAGAGGTAGCTGGTGCAGACAGCTGTGAGTGTGCAGTCCTGCCTGCCACCGGAAGGCTGCACCTGGCACCTCCCTGCACCCTCAACACACTCCTTAAAGGTGCCCATCTGAGCATGTCCCAGTAGCTTTTCTGAATATGCAGAGTGAGAGGAGTCTCATGAAACAGGTACATTTAGGCCCATTGGAGTTTGTGGAGTTGCTAGGATCTAAATTTGTAGAAGGCTGGCAATGTTTCCTGTGATTCCAGTACAACATCCAGAAAACACAACTGGGAGAACAATCCCTATTGGTTGTGCTCTGTCGGTAACTGACAGCAAGGAGCCCATCTGTGGATAAATCACCAGGCATCAGTGACACACAAACACACACATACACACACACGTCTAAGAGGCAGAGGGTGTCAGACAGACTGACACAGTATTTGCTCAGAATATATTCAACTCAAACAAAGTCCTGGAAAACAGACCAGGCAGTCCTATCATTCACTGACAGCATTACAGCTGGGTTCAGGGTCACTGATTCATGCGCACTTACTTCACATGAACATTCCAGAGCATTCTCCTTGGAAGCGAGGATGGGGAGACTTTGTCTCATTTATATACAAGAGCAATTGATCATTGAGGAGACAGCCCAGTCCAGTCCAAGGTCATAAGTCTGATATTAGCCCCTAAGTCTGATACCAATCTATAAAGTCCTCTTCAGCTGCACAAAGCACATGCAATGACACCACAACAGTCACAGGCCAGTGGGTGCAGAGTCTTGTGTATCCAGTGGTGGTAGAAGCATCTCAATGCTGGCAGGGGTCTCTATGTGGCTTTTCAAGCATCTCAGCACTGGTAGGAGTCTCTACGTGGGTTTTCTGGCTTCAGAGGTCTGGTTCCATCAGGGTAAGCCCATGTGGCTTCTCCTCTGGAATGTCTCACAGGGAGTCAGTCTTGTGTCTTGTCAGTAAAGTGTCTCCAAGGGACTGAGTGAGTCTCTCACCTCCAAGAAGGAAATGCAACCAGATTTCCCCAGATCCTCTGGAACAAGCCATGCCCACACAGAGGTCTCATTGGCTATCACCAGATTGACAGACTAGCCTCCTACACTCTTCATTCTCAAATTGATTCCAGATTAGGAGACTGCCACAGCTTGCCCAAGCTTGCGGTTCATAGATAAAGAGGGAGGCCATCAAGGAAATGGGATAGCTACTGTGACAGAAACTGCACTGTCAGTCATAAGAAAGAAGGCTTATGCTAGTGGAGAGGAAATAGGAGATGCATATAGAAAGGTTGTCTTTGGTAATTCAATCTCTATTAATATTGCATATAACCTGCTAGTAGTTCTCTATATGTGTTTGCTTTGGGTTACACGTGACTCAGAGCATCCTTTTCAGTGGCAGAACAGTGTGGTTGCTTGATGCCCCCAAGTCCGTTCTGACCCATGACACGTGATGTGTAACAGAAGGGAACAGTGCCTGGCTGTGTGTTGCTTGATGCCTCGCTCCTTTGGCTTCTCCTGCAAGTGTTCACTGAAGGTTCTCTCTACCAGGGCCTTACCTTGATGGTCACAGGTGTACCAGTGGGGTCTCCAACTCTAACTAGGTTAGGCTGCTAGCTGGCTCCGAGGCCAACACAGGGCTGCACTTGCCCTCCCTCTCCTGCGTCCAGTCTCCAGGTTCAGGCCTCAAACTTAACAACCCTGGTGAGGAGGTTTCAGGTTCAGACCGAGTTTCCTTCTGTTGTACCAAAGCTCCCTAGGAGTCCCAGCCAACTTAACTGTAGCTAACCTCTTTATGAAGGACTCAGAAGTTTTATCTGTTAAGAAACACGTGAGAAAATAAGCACATGTCAATCAAATCCAAAGAAATGGACATGGAGTTCTAAAACTCAGTATGATTTTCAATCAAGTTAAATAAATCTATTTGTTTACAATTCAATTTAAGTGTGACATGGTGTCAGCATGAAGCCAGCAGTTCAAAAGCACCAGATATGCCAAGGGAGAAAGCTGAGGCTTTCTGCTCCTCCAAAATCGAAATTGCTTTCAAAACCCAAATGGACCAGTTCTCCTCTGTCCTATGGACTCACCATTCATGAGACAGAATCAATTTGATGGCTGTGAGATTGGAGGTTGACCTGGTTCGTGTTATGCAGTGGAGCAGCTATTTCCAAACAGCACATTCTTGTGACTGTATTTGTTTCTTAACAATGTAGGATTACTTATTCCACCACCTCCTCGTGTCTCCCGTTGCCATTCCCCCTCTTTCTAACCCATCTGAACTATGTCCTTGGGTAGATGCTGTCCCTCTGATTTTGCACGGTTGATGAGTCTCAAGAGGACACAGTTTCTTAGCGTTACCACTCCCCTTGGGGACCCATCTGTTGCTTAGCCCCAAATTGAGGTCCACAGAGGTGAATTCTTCCATACTTGAACGATGAAGGACTCCAGTTTCGAAGGGTGCACCAGTCTCTATGCAAACAGTCAACGTGCTCTTTTCCAGCAAGTGCACATGTTTGAGTGCTGCCAACCATTCGTATGACCACAGAATGCCCCGGGCTCTCTTAGCAAGCGAGAGGACTTCAGAGCACTCATCTTCCTTCATGCCTATGCATAAACTCCTATGTTTGCCACTGGCCATCACGACAACCTCATGCCATCATCCTTCAATCATCTGCCACCCTCACCAAGGGATATGCAGTGTCATTCTGATTATCACAGCAAAGAGAATCTCCTAAGACCCTGATGCTGATACTCAGCGAGCTCCTCAAATACCTCTCCCACCCCCCCCCCCTCTCTCTCTCTCTCTCTCTCTCTCTCTCTCTCTCTCTCACACACACACACACACACAGCCAGGCACTGTTCCCTTCTGTTACACATCACGTGTCATGGGTCAGAACGGACTTGGGGGCATCAAGCAACCACACTGTTCTGCCCCTGAAAGGGATGCTCTGAGTCACGTGTAACCCGAAGCAAACACATATAGAGAACTGCTAGCAGGTTATATGCAATATTAATAGAGATTGAACTACCAAAGACAACCTTTCTATATGCATCTCCTATTTCCTCTCCACTAGCATAAGGCTTCCTTCTTATGACTGACAGAGCAGATTTAAACAGCTAAAATTTGAGTAGTTCACAAGAACTCATTCAATATCTTTGTACAACCATGGAAGTGTCATGATTCCTATTCTACAGAGAGACCATGGAGGCATGGACAATGAAAGCATTTGCCCAGAGGCTCAATGCCAGTCAATGGTGGGCTCAGCTTCAAGCCCAGGCAGCCCAGCCGCAGAGCTCCTTAATTCTCCCCCAACGCATCAGCTCACCTAGTCTCTCCCACTCTACCTGCATGCAGGTGCTTCTAGTTCATAAACAGGCCTGCGGGAGTCAGCCTGCCGAAAGAGTAATTACCATTTTATCTTTCTGAAAACCTTCACTCACTCCTTTGGCTTCTCCTGCAAGTGTTCACTGAAGGTTCTCTCTACCAGGGCCTCAGCTTGATGGTCACAGGTGTACCAGTGGGGTCTCCAACTCTAACTAGGTTAGCTGCTAGCTGGCTCCGAGGCCAACACAGGGCTGCACTTGCCCTCCCTCTCCTGCGTCCAGTCTCCAGGTTCAGGCCTCACTGCCTTTCCTGTTGGTGCTCCTATAGCCTCTCCCCCCAAGCAAAGTCTCTCTCATTTGAGAGGCAGTGAAACAGAAATCTACCATCAGCACCGAGTTCTCCTGACATGTGCCTTTTCCTTAGGGGGTATGGAGTCCCACACTCTGGATGATAAGCTCTCACCCGTGGTTCACAGCACTCCCTAAGAATATCCACTTCTATAGGCCAGAAGTTCTTCATCACACTCTTGAAGCATGTCTAAGGGAAAATCCGAGGAAATAGTTGATCAATTCATTCTAATGTTTTCTTTTCTTTGTCTGTTTTGGCATCACTGCCCTCTGGTGGTGGGAGTAGGACACCTAATCTTGCTCCTGGAGAGTAGCTGCTGGATTTGAACCTCCAACCCAGTGGGCCGCAGTCCCACGCACAACCACTATGCCACCAGGGCTCAGCCCCCAGTCTAATGTTTTCTAGTGACTTGGTTTACTGTAAACATTAAAAAGAAAGTAGGAAAATGAAAAACTCTAGCTCTGTTTTGGAAAACAGCAAAAGTTCCTGAGAGCAAAAAAGCTGAAGGCCATGACGCAAAGCTGCGTCCTAAAGAGAGCTGCCAGGGCTGACAACCCTGTGAAAATACATCAAACAACACTTAGGCTATAAATATCCCCCTTGCTTCCTCATTGCCATCTTGGAGGTGATACTTCTAACAATACCAACCCCACTGCCACCAAGTGGATGCCGACTCAAGGTGACTCTGTACAGAGTCGGCAGGGACGAGGCACAGGATGGTGAACCACACTCACTCACACACAAATGTTAGCAGTCACTGACGTGGGGTAAGATTTCCGCTTAAACTAAAACCTCCTCTATAGTCATTAAAATTTCTCTATATTCCAAATTAAGTGTCCCTGAAGAAAAAAAAAATCTGTGGAAACCCCTGTCATCACAGAATTTAATTTCACCATGAGCTTTTCGAGACCTTTTGGACTGAGTGTCCTGGGGGAGCCCTGGTGGCACAGTTACGGGTTGGGCTATTGATCACAAGGTCCGCAGTTTGAAACCCCCAGCTGCCTTGAGGGAGAAAGATGAGGCTTTCTGCTTCTGTAAAGGTTTACAACAGGGTTGCTGTGAACGGCAATCAACTCAAGGACAGAGAGAAGAGGTAAACATCCTGACATTCTTACCGTGGGGAAGGAGGAAGAAAATAGTGTATCTTTTCATTAGAATGATTTTTTTCCCTACCTGCATTCCATCCCTCTGAAGAGAAGGGGTCCTATTTTACAGACTAGAAAACGAGTACATAAATATCTAACTTGAGTTGGACCCTGAATATTGTTTTCGGAGTTATATTCAGGCAAAACCAGAAACATAGGTCCTCAGAAGGTTGTTTCCATTTCTACAGCTCCATACTAGATGATCGTCCACACTGAGAGCTGCTCAAAGGCCCCAAAGGCCTCCTTCTGGTTCTCCTGGTCTGGCTACCAGCTTATTCTCCATTTTCCAGTTCATCATACCCTGCCTGAGGTACACTGGGCAAGGATGATGAGGGTCTCCATGAGGGTCCCAGGTGATGTATCTGATAGGACAAATGACTCAAACAAGGCAGCATGGAGAGTCCAAAAACAGCCCGCTGAGGAAGCTTCAAAAAAAAACGTGGCAAAAAATAAAGGAAAGAAAAAAATGTGTGGATACTCTTGTCATCACTGAAGTCAATTTCTCCATGAACTTTTTGAGACCCTTCATATGTGGCTATTGCCATTGCTAGGTACCCATTTAGACTTACAGCAACCCCATGTGGGAGCGTAGGGTTTTCTTAGCTGGAATCTTGGCACAGGGAGATTGCCGAGCTGCTCTCAGGTGGAGACAGCCGCCAGAGGGGTTTGAACAGCCAATCTTCTGATAAGCCACTGATGACTTCATCGTTGAGCTACTAGGATGCTTTGGTCTGGCACTACTGGGAGAGTTTGGATACTTTTCCTTTGCACTTCAGTTACAGAAAAGAATCCTGGTGCCACTGTAGGTTAAACTTTGGGCTGCTTGTCATAAGGTAAGGAGTTCAAACCCAGCAGTGGGTCCAAGGGAGAAAGATGAGGCTGTCTGCTCCAGTAAGGATTTACCATTTCAGAAACCCTACGTAGGGTCCCTCAGAGTCCGTCCCAGTGGACTGGTTGGACTTTCTATCAGTTATGCAAGGGAAGCCTTTTCCTTACTGACAACACTGACTTAAAGACTAGGAGGAAAGTAAAAGAAATATGCAGCTCTCCTGCTCCTCTAACTTTCCGACTCAAACAACACCAATTTCATTGTGCCTTCCTGCTGCCAAAATCAGGAGTAAACACACAATACACAACTCACAAAACATGAAGAGCTTCTTTTCACAAACTGTGTGGATTGGAGGAGTGGAATTAAAAAAATACTATTTAAAGCTATCTAATTCTTTGTCAAGATCTTTTGCAATTACAAACTACACTTTCATCTTCCATGTTGGGTTCTTCATTTCTTTTCCCTACCCATCCTTGAAAGCTCACTTCATGTCAGGTCTTTTCTGTAAAGCCAGCCTATGTTCATTCACCTCTTACTCACCTATTGTCTCCTCTCACTTCATGTCATCGTAGCTAAGTGCCTATGCTTTAACGCAAGGGCCACCCTCTTCTAACTCTCATGTTCCCAAGGCACTTCAGTCAACAATGGGTTAAGTGCACAGACAGCGGCAAATGAATGTCCTCATCCAAAAACCTTTTGAGTATCTACCATGTGCTAGAGATTAAGGCTTCAATATTACTAAGTATGTGGCCTTTGCCTTCAGAAGTTCCCAGCTAGAGGGAGAGACAAATCTTGTTCTTGGAAGCTCTTTCACCTCCTCAAAGATGTTGATTTACTTATTACCTCTGTTTCCTGTGGCCATCTTTTTTCTACTCTGTCATTCCTCATGCACTTTGCTCTCCTCCATACTGAAAACAAAGTTCCCGATACTCCTTCAGCCCCACTCTAATTACATCTCATTAATCAGTTCCATTGCTTCATAACTAAATGTCTCTGAAAGTCACCCTCACATACCTGATCCATTTTCTCACCTTGAGTTCATCTCTCACGCAGGGTAGTCTGCCTGGCCCCTCCATAAAAACCTAATCAAACCACCACCACCCTCGCCCCCACCACTGGGTTGACTCTGACTCATAACAATGCTACTTAGGGTACCGGAAGCTGTGGATCGCTATAGAAGAGGCAGCCTCATCATTCTTTTGTGGAACAAATGGTTCCCTCCTCTGCTGGCCACCAGAATTGCTCTAGGACAGACACTTAAGTCAGACCCACTCACTGAGTCCTCACGGCCCTCATTTTGTTTACCCGTCCCTGCTCCTCAGCATCATTCTGCAGAGCCATTCTCTCCTTCCTATGGGAAATGCTTCCACTCTGGCTTAGTTTTATTTTCCTATCCACAACTCCTTTGTGGTTCTTCCTCTTTGACTTCACCTTTAAATCCCAGTCTCAATCTAGAGACACTTCCCTTCCAGGACCACAAGTCTCTCTAGGTGACCTCATCAACAGTCCTGAATTAAAAGCCAGCTGTCTGGGGTCATCAGGAGTCAGAAAGGACTCCATGGCCATGGTCTTGGGGTGGTTTTGAATGCAGGTGGCATTCCATTAACACCTCCAGATCTGGATTTCCCCTTCATAAGTCTCCTAGCATCTTGAGCTCCCTACCTGATATCCCTCATGAGAAATTCTAGGTCTCAAATTTAGCACATTAGCAACAGAATGGCTGAATTACACCACCACCACCACCACCTCCACCACCACCAAAGTCCTTGTCCTTACATTTACTGCAGGCCTCCTCCATATCAACGCAACAAATAAACAAGAATGAAACCATTTGCCTACAAGTCAATTCAATGCATGATCACCTCGTGCGATGAGGACTTAGCTCTAAGGATTTTTCCATGACTGATTTTCCCCAAGATAAATCACTATACCTTTCTTCTGGTGCACCACTGGCTGGATCTGAATTGTCAACTCTTTAGCTTGTAGGGAAGCGCCTGACCATTATCTGGTCAACGGACACGGATATTAGAGAAGTCATATAGGGGGTAAACACCTGACATTTGAAAGTCTTTACCCACCAGTTACTAGGAAGTAATAACTCTGGAGGCAGTACAGGTGACAGTGGCAAAAGGAAGAACACACCGCAGAGAGAGGCAAGCTAGAAAGTAGACATGCTGTCAGAAGTGAGGGTCTAAAGTAAGGCAGTGGAATTGAGAAGCAAGAGGCAAACCGTAAGATGCAACGGCAAAATGAAAAGATGTTGACAACTATTTGATATCTGAATAAAGAATGAGAGTTGAAGATGGCTCCCCTTTTAACATGAGACTGAATGTTGCTGCCACTCACTGGGACAAAACGTGGGTCAGGACAAGGTTTTGCGGGGGGACTGAGGAGTTTCTGTGGGGCATATTAAAGGAGTCCTGTAGGACATAGAAAGCCAGTATATATGTGGATGAATCAAACTCACAGGGACACTAGAGGACAGGGAGGAACTGTTCTACAGCATTTCTGAGTCTGTCCATCTGTGCAGAGGCAGAGAGCTCCACCTTTCCCCATGGAGTGGCTGCTGGGTTCAAACCTGCAGCCTTTCAGGGGCAGCCCAAAGCTTCATGTGCCGCTGCACAATGCTTCTAGATGGCCTGTGACTGACACCTTTTTTAAAGTGTCATCAGTGTTCGACTGGAAGAAAAGGTAACACATGACAAGGAGCCACTTGTAACTAGTGACGGGACCGAAATGTCATTTAAGGAGAGTTTGTAGTCACTGATAACTCGTGGTGCCCCTCAATTGTTCTCTAGAATCTCAAAGGGTGAGAGGGAATGCATTCCTAGGAATGTGGAACTGTAGGGTATGTTCCCAATGTCATTCCTGGTCCACTCCTCAGACACCCGGTCACTCGGCCCCAGACCATCTGTCTCTGCCACACACTCAAGGCCAGGTGTGACTTCCAACCAGAGTGCTTGCCTCTAAGGCACCTCACATGAGGAAATCCAGTCCAGCAGGACTGGAGGCGCAGTTGTGACTTGTGACTTGCTCTGTCCACTTCACTGAAATGCAAACCAGGGGACATTCCGTTTTCTCTGTCCCAGCCCACCCCCACGCGGGCACCAAGAGGGACACCAGTCCCAGCGTCTTGACTCCTCTGGCCATGAAGAAAAGGGAGAACCAGGCAGGTGTCCCCACACAGAGGAGATTCCAGAAAAGTCTCTAGCCTGGCGAGCTGCTGTAGGTCCTGGGTGTTGACGGGGACGGGGGTGGGGACCCAGAAAAGCACGCCTCCCCCAGCGAGGTTGACAGCCAGTCAGCCAATGGGTCCCCATCCTGGGGGACTGAGGGGTTCATGGTGCCCAAAGGCATAGGATGATCCGCAGTGGGCCTATCACTTCCTGCCCTGGGAGGCCTTTTTGACACTGAACTTTTCTTTCTCTCTTTCTTCCTTTCTTTCTGGGAGTTTTTAGTCGTAAGAGTTTTTGGCCTTATCACCTCGGCCAACAGTCCAACCTGCCCTAAGCTACCCTGACGATTCCTCAGGATTTAACTCTAAATTTTAAAAAGAAACAAAAACCCATGGCTAGTCACACGAGGGGGCTGATGGCTTCAATGTACTAACATAGCATTCCTCAGGTCCATGTCAGAAAACTAAGAGGAAAGTGAATGAGGCAAACGCTTACCATGCTTACCGCTAGTTTCACAAAAATGCGCATTTTTACCTCTTCTGGAAAAGAAAAGGGAGTGTGGGGGTGTGGCCGCGGCTGCGCAGGAAGAGGGCTCGTTCTTCAATAAAAACCTTGATCTCTCCAAAATACCCTCGGCCCCTGGCAGGCCGCTGCTAGCCGTGCGCGCCATCCCCCTTGGGGCCTGTCTGAAGGACTGTCTGACCAGGAGCAGATTTGCGCCGGTGACCGGGGTTCAAAGACCGCCGAAATCGCTTCCTCACTCGTGCTATGGAGCGCAAGATGGCGCAGAGCCCCATGGGAACTTCCGCCCAGCGGGAACTTCCGCCTACCGGAACTTCCGCCTGATGTGCAGCACGCTTGCAGGTAGGGCTCGCCCGTTCCCACGGCTGCCTCCGAGCTGAGCAGAGGTCAGGGCGGAAGGAAGGACCCGGCTCCCCGGGGCACTCACCCTGGAGACAGGCCGGGGAAGATCCTGCGAAGACAGGTGCCGATGTGCGCCAGCACCTCCGTCACGTCCTCGGGCGACGCCATCTTCACGGAGATGCCGCACTTCTCAGTTTCCAGCACCATCTGCAAGAAGCGGGAGGGGCACTGCTGAATGATGGGACCCAGACTTCCCACGGACCGCTCGCTCTGCTGCGGGCAGAAACCCGGCAGGCACAGGGAATTAGAGGAATGGAGGGCCAGCTTTGGAAACAGGCCCTCCCTAAAACGTGCCTACTCCCGGCACCAGGGTGACCTCGTGGTGGACTGCTGGCCCCATGTGGGACCCGGATTCGATTCCCATCCTTAGGCGAGTGCTGCGCTGATGCCAAACAGCTTTCAGATGAAGACACACTAGAAAGGCCTGGGGACTCACGACTGACGATCACATGGAAACCACTGGGTCCAACCCCCTGTCCATGTAGCAGAGGGCAGCACAGAGCTAGCTGCTTTGTGCAGAGACAGCCCACGCCAGGAGAGGTTTCAGCAGCAACCACAGAGATGCCAAGGACGTTTGCGTGAGAAGACAGACCTGAACTGAAGTCAATATGCCCACCCGCAGGCCCCAAACAGAGGAATGAATGGCTCTGCAGGCTTCCAACACACTGACCATGGACAAGAGTGGAGAGCCCCATCTTTCCCTGCGCATGCCTACCGGGTTCAAGCATCTGACCTTTCGGTTAGTTGCGCAGCATGTAACCCACTGCCCTGCCAGACACCTTGTGGGGAAGAGAGGCGTGTACAAAAAAGAAAAATCCAGGAACTGAACGAAACCAATGTTTCTAAGGCTCCAACTGGCAGATTCCAGCCCACCCCAGAAGCTCAAATTTACAGCATTTAAACATGGTTTCTTCCTGTATCGAAGACTTTGCCCTGAGATAGTCTTGGAAAGCTTGTTAAATCCCTCTTGCTCCCTGATGGAATTAGGACTTCCTTTACCAGTCAGGATCTATGGGCAATTCGGGAGGGGATGCAAAGCATCTTTTACTAGTGGTGGAAAATACTAGAAAAGGCTGTGAGAGTGAGCGTCGGGATATAAATAAAATGTTAGTTAATTATCCACGTGAAAAATACTATAGCAGCAAATGTTTACATATGTATGTGTGTATGCATGTATACACATACAAACTAACTCGAATTTTTCTCAGTAGCAAAAGAAAAGTCAAAAGCTAAGAGTTTCAGCCTCTTTAACAAGAACTACATGGAAAGGTTTACATTCCATGAACAGCAGAATACAGCTTTTACTACTTGGTAAAGTCTCATTCCTACAATCAAATTGCTGGAAACGTCCAAAAGCTATCCTGAAGGAATTTGGGATTGAGATCACACAGCTAGTCCTATAAAAATTAAAACAGCAGTAGCAGCAAAACCTGGGCTCATTGCTATGAAGTCATTCCCAAAGTATTGCAACCTCATAGGACAGGCAAGAACTGCCCCTGTGGGTTTAAATCTCTACTGGAGTGGAAAGCCTCATCACTTTCCAGCAAAGGGGGTGGTGCTTTCAAACTGCTGGTCTGCCAGAGAGTGACCAGGGCTCCTCGCACTTCTTTGATAGTGCTCACCAGACAATAAACCAAAATCACTGCCGCTGAGTTAAGGCCGACGCAACAGCAACCTTAAAGGACGGGGTAGAACTGCCCCTGCGAGTTTGGGAGACAGTAACTCTTTGCAAGAGTAAAAGCCCTCTTTCCCTTGTGCAGTGGCTCCTCACTATAGATTCTGATATATCTTCCTTAACAGAAAGGAGAATGGAGGACCAGAATGGTCCCAGATCGAACTCAAGCTACTAAGTGGCCGAGTAGGATCTGCATGCCTTAGCATCCATGGATAGAGAGGCATTTGGAAGGGTCAAAATTCTGCTTTGGGAATACGCTCCTCAAGAAATTAATGACAACTCTTGCAATTTTCTAGGTAAAGGTCTAGCAGTTGGCAGTTGACAGGGTGTAAATTAAGGATGAAGGGCACCTCCCCCCCTACAACACACACACAGAAAATGAACCAGGATTCATTGCCGTCCCTGTATGCAGATCGCTGATCAACCTCAGGCTAGGTCCACGAAGTGCCCTGCCTACCTAAGACTGGAGCTACTTTATGCAGTGAGGCTATTAAGATATGCACACACTTGGGCAAATGCATGTTTTAAAAGACTTGATTCTTAGGGAAGTGCCTGCAATGTCCAAATCTATGCCCCACCCCCAAACATCCCACAGTGCGTAATTACATTTTTCACTACAGGGTATTTCTACACCCTTAGCATCTAGTAATCTATTCTGTTCACAGTTTGGGTGCTGGTAATTAGCTTATTCTAATTCCACTTAATCTCAACACCTAATCATCCTTAATTGCATGAGACTGAAAAGAGTGACAGGGAAGAAAGGAGGTGACAGGTGAAAGAAGAAATTAAGGCCTTCAAATTCATCTTTCTTGAAAGCACTTAAACAGCTCTACATTCTACATAACACCTCCACCCCACCCCCAACTCCTTTGCAGAAGGTAAAGATGCTAACAAAGGAGACTCCAGGGCAAAAAAAAAAAAAATGTTTAATCAGGGAAAAATGACATGCTACCAAATACATTGCCAGCAGAAGAGAAACAATGTCTGAAACTTTTTTTTAAATTTAGAAACCTAGCGAGATATATCCCATGAACTTTATGTATACATATATACATATAGATAGGTAGATGATTGATAAATAGAAAAATCCCAACTCGAAATACATTGTTACAGAATCTTTTATTAAACCCTTAAACAGAACAAAGACCATACAAAGACAAATATGAATCATCTGAATGAGGGAGACCGTCATAATGAGGGCAAGATAAGGTTTGTAGGATTCACAGTCAAGTGGCTACATTATTCAACACCAAAAACAAAATTCTTCACAGCATCATGGCTTAATAGAATTCTTAACAGATCAATGGTCACATTGTCAGAAGGATCAGGACTGGGATACCTACAGACCTGTAGATCAGAAAGCTCATGCAGTGGATTCTGGGACCCTCCCCCCCAATGATTTTTGCCATTCCTATGACCCTGGTACCCCAATATCCATCAAGGACATGCATGCCCAAAGAGGTAGCAGCAAGCCGCTTTCACACACATTCTGTCTGAGGACAGCAGTGCCTCTTTACACATTGCTGGTTAATGGTTAGTTAGAAAGAGCTCAATGGAGGCTGACTCTACAGAAGCTCACAACAGATTCTGGACTCCACTGTAAACTGTTGTCTTCCATAAGCCTGGGGCTCAAAAGTCAAGCTCGAGGACCTAGCTTCTTAAGCTTCACCGCACCTCCCTCTTATCAGGTACAATTATCCAAATGCATTTTACCACATCTACTAAACTGCAACCAGTAGATCTAGAAACTACTTTCCCCCCCTAAGATAAGCAGCCATGGATGGTTTACCAACACCACCCTGTGACCCAGTCAGCGATTACCCTTACTATTGAAGTAAGTCATGGCATACTTTCAACTGAACAAGAAACAGTTAGAATTTCTGCAGCTAGAACAATACAGCTAATGACTTCAACATACGGAACATGGATGAATAAAATAATAATGATGATGATGATAGCAATAAGACAAAGGTCTCCCAATATTTCCATGGGGAGGAAAATACCAGTAGTAAATGCCACGCATCACTAACACCTTTATGTCGTGCCCAAGTCCTGGGTATTTTCTGCCAGTACACAAACAAATGAAATATTGATCAAAGTCACAGTGACAGAGAACATGAGGAGCGCAGGCCTCCCTGGCCCAAGATTGCCAGTGCCCCAGCTGGCACTGTCAGCCTATGACGTCACAGAGTAGAAGAATCAGAATGAGACTCTTCGTGGGGCTGGAGGCTGCAAAGGTGTTTGGAGAGCACTTTTTGAAGAGCAGCAGAATCAAACGAGAAACGATAGCAACAGAAGTGCCCGTCCCAGGCGCACTGAATGGGAAGATGTGTGGGGTTAAGAATGAACACATATGAAAGAGCATTTCTAAGAAAGAGGGGAGGGGAGATAGAGAGGATACTGTTGAAGGAAGTTTTTGTGAAACAAAACTCAACTCATTGCCATCAACTTGATTCTGACCGGTAGCCACCCTGTAGGGCAGCGTAGAACTGTCCCTGTGGATTTCTGAGAAGAACTCTAAGAACAGAAAGTCTCATCTTTCTCCTTCCGAGTGACTGGTAGTTTTGAACTGCTGACATCACAGGTAGCAAGCAGCTCAGCTCAGCACCACAGGCAGTTTTGAAGCATCAGGTTTCAGTCCCACCAGATTTTGTCTGTTTTACCACTTTTAAGTGCTAGAGGGTATGATGGTTTTTCTCTAATTTAAACTCCGAGCTTCGGGTTTATGGACTAGTGTTATACTCAGTAATAATGTAGAGATATTTTGTTGCTACAGATGTGCTGGAGAACAGATTGACAGGAGGCTTTATACTCATTTTCACCAAATGGCAGGCAGGTATCTTAAACGAGATAGACCACAATGTGTAACAAAGACCAACGGCATCAGTCAACTATGCAAACCAGCCTCACCATATCAGCATCCTTTCTCAATCTTAAACCCCGTGGCCAAATCAGATTGACGTGTACAGCTTGCATGCAGATTTCACATGTGGCGAACTTGTCTTGCTGTATTCTCACCCCCAAGTCATAACATCCAAATTCCCAATGTAGGACATGAAGAAGGGTCTGGTTATATCATTATTCATGAATGATCATGCAGTCATGCATATGTTTGGCGATGTGGGCAAACACATGGTGGTAGGATTCTTCCCAACTCCAACTTCTGTAGACTGATAAATACAAAGTCAAAAACATTGCTCTAGCTTTAACTATAGAAAAATTCCAAGAATTTTTATGTAATCCCAATCAACATAAAGTGGCAATTTAGACGAACTCTTGAGGAAGGTAATCAACAAATCCCTTCATGTGGACACACACCTTCAATCTTAAAAACAAGCACACAGAAAAGAACATAATAAAGGCCAAGAATCAATGAAATAGAGGACATAAAGTCAACAGAAAAAAATCAAATAAAACAAAAACAAGTTATTTGAGAATATCAGCAAGATTGACAAATTTTGAAGCTAACTAATACAGAAAAAGAAGGGAGATCCAAAGATGATTCTATGATTAAAATGATAATAATAAATAATAACATTATATCAATAAACTTGACAACTTCCAAGAAATCCAAATTACCAGAAAGCCACAAACTACCAAAGCTCACTCAACAATATGGAATGGATCTATATCCATTAAAGAATCTTCCCAAAGAGAAAATTTCATGCTCAGATGACTTTGCTGGTAAATCAGCCAAATGCTTAGAAAAGAAATAATGTCAACTCTATACAAACTCTTCCAGAAAACCAAAAAGGAAGAAATACTTCCTAACTCATTGTAAGAGCTCACATTTACTCGGATACCAAAACCAGACAAAGACTGAAAGCCAAAGATGAATAATCACTCACTAGCATAAAGTGTTGCAAAACACGTATGTGGTTTTGAGGACTAAGGTAACCCTGACCCCAATCATAGTGTCTTTATTTGTTCCATAAGCTTGTGAAAGCTGGACAAAAGAAAACCAATGTACTTGAACTACTGTCTTGGTATTGGAAGTACCATGGACTGGCAAAAGGAACAAAGAGATACGTCTTGGAAGAAGTACAGCCAGAACGTTCCTCAGACACAAAGGGGGTGAGACTTCATCTGACATACTTTGGACACGTTTTCAGGAGTGCTGCTCCCTGGAGGAGGACATCATGCTTTGTAAAGTGCAGGGGCAGGGAGGAAGAGGAACGCGCGCAATGAGACTGACCGACACGATGGCTGCACCAAAGAACTCACACACAAGAACAACTGTGAGGATCGTGCAGGATGGGGCAGTGTTTTGCTCTGTGTGCACAGGCTGGCTATGAGAGGGAACCAAAGCCGGGACACCTAGCAACAACAACAACAACAACAATGCAAAGACTCCTTCAGGAAACATCAACACATGCAATTCATCAGCAGAGACCAAAGGAGAGCAGAACCCAGCCAATTGACGTTAACCCAAGAATAAGAGGCTGATTTAACACGAGAAAATCCATGTAACGCGGCATAATAACAACAAAAACCACATGAATCACTTCAAGGTACCAAATCCATAATAAATTCCTCATTTAAAAACTCTCAGGAAACGAGGAATGAAAAGGAGTAGCCTCAATCTGAAAGAGTGTGTCTATGGGGAACATGACCAGCTGACATGACACTTGATTCTCTTCCCCCAAAAGTAGGAATAAGCCAAATGTCTGCTCTTGTTAGTTCTATTTGGCATTGAAGTGCAAGCATTAGCCAGTAGAATTGGCAGATTTTAACCTACTCAATTACAGCAAGCCACACCCAAACAATAAGAACAACAAATACGCTGTTGTGGTTGAGTTGATTTCCAAACCAGTGACTCTTTCAACTCATAGATCGCCACGTCTACGGAGCTGATAATTCTGAACCAACCATCTTTCAGTTAGCACCTGAGCACAAAACCACTGTATTAACAAATTTGTTGCTTATAAGCCAAGATGCTATTATCTCATGGATGCTGGTGGTAGACACAAGACTTCTGGGTCAAACACAAAGAATTTTATTCTCCAAAACACAGCAAACAACAGATAAGCATCCATTTCTCTTCACCCTCAAAATCACAGGGAGAACTGGCAAGCAACAACTAGAGATAAAACTCTTCAATGTTTGTCACAGAATCAATAAATATAAAATGCTTACACAAAATTTGAATATATATATATATGGAGAAATACACAACATTCATAGCTCAAAGGACTTCTTATCTGTTGTCCTCAAAGCGCTCCACAGATTAAATATGTTCCCAAATGAAATCTAATTAGGCTTTGTTTTTAGAAACCAAGAAGCTGATTCAAAAATTCAGGCAGAATTTCAAAGCGCCCAAAATCATCAAAACAACTTCAGAAAGAAGAATAAAGTTGGAGGACTCACATGCCCTGGTTTAACATACTGCACAGAGGTCATCAAAACAGTGCTGGACAAATGAGGATATAGGACATGGGCCAAGGAGACAGGATTCAAAATCCATCCCTCGATACACAATGATCTTCGAAAAAGGAGAAAGGCATTCCTGTGAGGGTTAAGACACCTCTTTCCAACAACAGATTTCAGCAGATCGTTTGTGGAACAAATGGTACAGGAACAACTAAATACACACATAAGTCAAAAAAGAAAAAGGAAGAAAGAACTTTGATCCACATATCTTACTATACACACAAAATTACCTCAAAATGGATTATGGGCTTAATGTATACCCTAAAGGTCTCAGACTTCTAGAAGACACACAAGGATTATTCTGTCACCTTTTGTTAAGCAAAGATTTATACAATTTGATACCAAAAGCAAGTTATGTAAAAGGAAGCGGTGATTAAATTAGACTTCATCAAAGTTAAGAACTCATCCTCAAGAGACACTTGTTAAGAAAATGCAACCATAAACCATGGATGAAGAAAAGCTATTTGTAAATCACCTTTCTGGTGGAGGGCTTACTTTCAGACTCTATGAAGAAATCTCAAAATTCAGTAGGAAATAAACAAGTCAAAGGATTTGACCTGACACTGCATCAAAGAGGATGTACAAATGACAAATAAGTAAATGAAAAGATACCTAACATCTTTAGTCACTAAGAAAATAACAAATTAAAAACTCCATGAGATAATGCTAAACATCCACTTAAAAGACTCACGATAGTGAGTATTGACAATGCATGTTGACGATGGCATCATGCCACAGCTAGGGACAATGGGAACTGGTAGGACCACTTGGGAAAACCATTGGGCAGTTTCTTAAAAGGTAAAATACATCCACCCTATGATCAAGTCTTCCATCACTCAGCATATCCCTGTGGGTAATGAAAGCATTTATCCAATCAAACACTTGTACACAAAGGATCACACAGCAGGTTGATTTTTTAATTGACTGAAACTGGAAACAACCAAATGTCCACCCAGAAGTAAACAGATAAGCAAAGTGTGATGTGAACATACAGTAAAGTATTACTCAGCAGTAACAAGGAATGAATCTCTGAATACATTCAACAAACTGAATCGATCTCAAAATAGCTGCACTGAGCAGAAGAAGGCAGGCCATCATGAATATGCAGTGCATGGCTCCAACTGCATAAAATGCTAGAAACTGCATGATGGTTGACAGTGACAGGAGCTGAGTGGTTGTGTGCAGGTGGAGAGAAGGAGCAGGCATGAGTGTCCACAGGGAGATTTGAAGGTGATGAAGATCGTTGGCATCTTGATGATGGTAATGTCTTTATGGATGTGTACATATGCCAAGCCAAATCAAATTACATACTTTGCTTACTGTATGTCATCTCAAATAGGCTTTTTAAAAACATTTTTAAAACCAAAAATAATTACTGATCCCAGGTGTGCTCAGGAAGACCTGGTATAATACTGTAGAATAAGCTGTGCGATTTTAGCAGTACACTTGTTCTACAAAATCTCTGAAGGATAGTCCTACCACTTTTCTGTTGCCAGCTATCGTCAGAGCTAATTAGTTTCTTTTCAAGCCTAGTTAGAGAGAATGTGCACTCTTCATCTAAACAAATCCCATATTCTCGGCCACAGAGGAACCATTCATTCCCCGAAGCTTTGATTTTCCCTAATCTTGTTTTTCTACTCCGTCTTGAAGAAACTTTCAATAGTGAAAGCAAAACAGGAGTCCTTTCCCTGGTCCAGAAACCTGAGAAGGGCTCTAACTTTATGACTAGCAACAGATTACTGCTTTCCCCGCTCACCTGAGTGGGCTTGCTGCAGGTGACGCCATGAATCTCCAGGTAGCTGAAGGTTAACTCGAGCTGCAATCGAGGGGAAGAAAGCAAGGTCTGTCGTGAGGATTTTTAAAACATCAAATCCCAGATAACAACAACAACAATAATAATAATAAATGCTACAATTATAAACAGCCAAAGATCAAAGAAAGTCTTGATCATTTTCTGAAGTTAGGCTTGTTGACTATCTCCACACATGCAAAGAGACATGATCTCAACAATCTCTTTGTGGAAAGAGATTTGATTGACTAAGCGACTGGCCGGAAGTTGCATACCTGACTTTTCAAATGCCACCTAGGGAAAAAAAACAATTGGAAGTCTCTTCCACTTCCACTCTAGTATTTATTCTTGGAAAAATGAATATATTAATTGAACGATCTAAATACACTTTTTATTTTTTTAATCACACACACACACACACACACACACACACACACACACACCAATACAAAAATCAATTCACTTCAATCAAGTTGATGCAAAGTCATAGGAACCTTATAGGGCAGAATAGAATGTTCTTGTGGGGTCCTGAGACTGTTTATAATAGGGTCTCCTCAAACTTTTTAAACAGGGGCAAGTTCACTGTCCCTCAGACCATTGGAGGGATGTACTATAGTTAAAAACAAACTACGAACAAATTCACTGCAGGCCTGGGATGACTTGGCTGCTAAGCAGGGCAGACAGCAGTGGCAAAAACACCCGGCGGGCCTGATAAATGTCCTTGGTGGGCCACATGTGGCCCGCGGGCCATAGTTTGAAGATGCCTGGTTTACAAGAATAGAAAGCCCCATCTTTCTCCTCAGGGTAAAATTACTGCTGGCTTCCTGTATTTCTAAACCCTTGTATCTCCTGTGTTTCAGAGGATTCACTGGAATTATGCACCGCTTCTTCCTCTACTCTCCATTGAAAAAATTACATTAAATTGTCAAGAGTCTAAATAAATAGAATCCAGAAGAAGTTAAAGCTGTGCTTAAATGAAACACAAAAATGTTAAGCAACAACCCCTCTGTGTGTATGTCGATAAAGGACACGGTACTTCCTTCCTGTGTTAATAAGTGTTTCTTCTTCTCTTCTCCTGCCCTCAGTCTTTCTTTGAGTTCAAACATCGCTTACTCTTTGCCTATTTTTCCTGGATGGGGGGCCACTGATGCCCCCAGGTTTACTCCCTTTCATCTAACAATAGCTAACAGTCACTGGACATGAATTTTGGAGACAAGGAGGCATCCAAGTTGGACCAGTTTCTTTTACTCTGCCATATTCAACCTAGAAATGCCATAGAAAGAGGAGCCATTTAGACCAAACGCACGACAGTCTTCCTTCTCTCCCACGGAAGTATGTCATGCCACAGCACATGATACAGCAGAAAACACCCAAGCCAAGTATCTGGAAGATAAGGGAACCAGACACGGGAGGTTGGAAGAGGCTTCAGTCTTTCATAATTCACTTGCTCAAAAGACCGTCCCTTTGGGAAGGCCTGTTAAACACCAGCATGGGAAGTTTAAAAAGAAATGAGATGTGTTGCCTGTCCCCCAAGAACTACATGGTGTGATGGTGTGATGATGCTGTTGCTACATTGCTGTCAAGTTGATTCCAACTCGCTCTCGTGTGCAGACAGTCCCTCCACAGGGACTGCATGGCTGCGACTTTTTGGAAGCCTGGGGTCTGGACAGTCTCCTATGGGGTTTCTGGACAAGTAGGAGTCACTAACGTCCCTTTCCCACCCCCACCCCCCAAGGATTGGCATTTGTTTGCACTCGCAGGGACCCACTAACTGTAGAACAAACAGATCTGTCTTGGAAAAGGTGCAGCCAGAAAGCACCTTGGGTGCAAAGATGATGGGTTTTCATCTGGGGTATTTTGGACGTGCTACCCGGAGAACAGTCCCCAGAGAAAGACAGCATGCTCGGAGGGTAATGTGACGGGCAGGGAAAAAGAGAAAGGGCCTCAACACAATCAATTGATACACTGGTGATAACAGCCGTCTCAGACCTAACAGTTATGCAGATGGCGCGGGAGTGGGCAGTGTTTCTTTCTTGCTTGCTTTAAAAATCATTGTATAGAGGACTCATACAACTCTTTTCCCAATCCACACACACTGTCCATTGTATGCCAAGCACAATTTTACATTTGTTGCCCTCATCGTTCTCAAAACATTAGCTTTTTCCTTATGTCCTGGATATCAGCTCCTCATTTTCCACCTCCCTTCCCGTTCCTTCCTTTCTCATGAACCCTTGACAATTTACAAATTATTATTACTTTGTCATATCTTGCACTGTCTGATATCTCCCTTCACCCACTTCCCTGTTGTCCATACCCCAAAGAGAAGTTTATACGTAGATCCTTATAATCGGTTTCTACCCCTTTCTACCCCACCTTCTCTCCACCCTCCCAGTATTGACACTCTCACCAGTGATCCTGAAGGGATCATCTGTCTCAGATTTCCCATGTTTCCAGTTCCTGTCTGTACCAGTGTACATCCCCTGGTCTAGCCATATTTGTAAGGTAGAACTGGGATCATGATAGTGGGGAGGAAGAAGCACTGAAGAACTAGAGGGAAGTCGCATTATTTCATTGTTGCTACACTGCACCCTTACTGGTTCATCTCCTCCCCCCTCCCCCTTCTGTAAGGGGATGTCACGTGACCTGCCATACAAGACTACAAGTACAAGCACTCTACAGGGAGGCTCTGGGGTGTGCCATCTGTTAATCTGCTGTCGGCTAGCCACCAGGTTGAAAGTTCAAGTCTATCCGAGGCATCTTGAAAGAATGCTTGAAAAACCTGCCAGGGCAAACTCAACAGTTCAACACGACACCATGAGTCAGAGTCCACTCCATGGGAACGGACTGTTGTTGTTTTTGTTTGCTTGCATGTGACATGAGATCGTGTGCTGGGCACATGTCTTCTCGGTCACCACAACAGTCTTGCGACATCTCAGCCAGGACCCCAAATGCAGCAGCTTCCAGTTGTCAAGCAAATTGGGGTGGAGAGGAAAACCTTGGGTCAAAGTAAAAGCAGGAGACCGCAGAGCATTCAAGGACGAGGAGGAGCCCAAAACTAGAGGGGTGGGGCTGTGCCCACTGGATCCTTTGCAACTTCTCGATTCTAGCAGCAATAAACAAATCTGGGAATGAGCCAGTGCCCGCCGTGGGTCCGATTGATCTCTAAGGGGCTCAATCTGTGATCTGAGTTCGGGTGATGACTGAGAGGGGGAGGACCGCCTCTAAGGCACAGCAAAGCAAGGTTCCAATCATCCCCACGCCATCAGCAGGTCCCTGCTCTGCGTGCCCTGACATGCCGGCCCGATCCTTACCCAGTGGAGTTGACGACTCACAGGAGGAGGAGAGCGCAGAACTGCTTCGTAAGGCTTCCCAGCTAGAAAAGCCTTACAGAAGCAAACAGCTTCCTCTTTCTTCCAAAGAGCACCTGGGTGGGTCCAATGTTTCAGGGAGGAGAGACATGCTTTTGCTTCCCTCACCCCACCCCCAGCGCAGAGGCAGTTTGAAGGAACCAGTGGATCAGATGTATGGGCAGGGAGCAGGCAGAGTAGGTCAGAGGCAAAAGCAGGCTTCAAGAAGACCTGGGAGACATGTCAGAGACCAAGCCACCCAGGGGAGTGATAGGGGAAATAAGGGGAATCCGCCCTGACTATCTACAGATGTTCCCGAGTCCTCACTCAACCCAGCTCCGAAGGCAACAGAATACCCTGAATCTAAATGTACTTCATAAATCTCAACATGCCACTCCTACTAAGGCACTAGCAGCTGGACAAGCCACACCTCCTCTGCAAGGCTGAGGTCCTCTCTGAATCTCCAATGGGCTTCTCCACGCTACAGCACCCCCGACCCTCCACCCATTCTGGTTCCCTAGATACATCATGCTCCTCTGTCCCGATAAAGCGCTGACCCAGGCAAGCGCCTTATCTGCCAGGCTGACGTCTGGCGAGCCTTCCACCCAGCTAGTCCTGGATCCTTCCTGTGCCTGATAGCCACTGGAGGGGCTTTTTGGGGAGATAGCTAAGGTTTCGTGGGGATCTGGGCATTTGCTCTGTGGTTAAGGAAGGCAATAAACATTTCTGGTGTGTCCCTCTGGCTGCTGAAAAAACACAATCTTGGCTTGGCTGCCGGGCTGGGTTGGGTGCTCAGTGCTTGCTGTGGCGCACTCTAGCTTCCTCTCGACCTTGATGCATCTGTTCACCAGCACGAGGGCTCAGAAGAGGAGTGGGAGGGTGTGGACAGAGGAGGCAGAGCATGGAGGAGAGGCACCCACTAATGGGAACGCTGGTGAGGCAAACAGGGAACATGAAGCTGTTAGGTGAAAGAAAAAGAGGGAGAAGAGGAGGGAGAAGAAGATGATAAAAGAAAGC
>PVJH01024275.1:0-33369 GCA_004026705.1 Nesogale talazaci | reverse complement strand
TAGCACTTGTTGTTAGCTTTCTCTTGACTCATTCTTAAAACGTGATGGGCATTCAAGGATCACTGAGGATGGCAGCAGGCCTGCGCAGGTGTGTGGCACAGCATATGTATGTGTGTATTGTGATAAGCGATGTATGCGTCCCCCAACGAAGTGATTAAAAAAAAGATACCTGGGAACTTGGAGAGTTGAGAGAGAATAACCCGTGTAACCAGCAAAATGGTTTTGAGGGAACAAAGTAGAGAGCAGCAGATTTTCAAATGCACGACACCCCCGCCCCCAAAATCTCTGAAGCCTGGATTAAAAAACATGATGCTTCCATTAAACAGGAAGTGCGATGGGTGCTGGTACCCAAACCCAATAAGCATAAGGAAAGATTGTTGATGTGAAAATAAAACAAAAAATCTACAGTTAACCAATTGGCATATGAATAGTAACTAAACAATCGGAGAGAAGTGATAGAAGGGTTTGATCCAGGAGCTCCGTGACAGAGTGATAGTGCTCCCCAACGTGCACTCCTCCTCCAACTCACACCTCTCTGTTTCTAATTGTCACTGCACTTCTGCGTTCTGGCAGGAGTGGTAAGTGTACATGCTTTAGGACTGAACCTTAATATCTCTTGAGAGATTCTTTATGCTTGCTCAAATAAAAGTTGGATGCAGAGAATCCAACAAAATTATTTTAGGCTTTGGAGCAGTGGGTCTCAGCCTTCCTAATACTGTGACCCTTTAATACAGTCCCTAATGTTGTGGTGAACCTCAATCATAAAATTATTTTCATTGATATTTCATCACTGTAATTTTACTACAGGTATGAATTAGGCGATCCCTGTGAAAGGGTCATTCAATCCCCAAAGGGGTCACAGCCCACAGGTTGAGAACTGCTGCTCTAGACGACACCCTACTGCTAAAAGATGGAGCGGAGCCCTCTGGTAACTGTTTAGAGCTACTCCCATCTGTCCCTCCGTTCCCTTACTCAGATTGTGATGTAAGTGAAAAATAAACTTGGTTTTTAAGAGTTGGGAGCTTTTTGTTTCAGCAGTATAATTACTGACTAAGCAGAGTTTCAAAAAGAGAGAACTGACAAACAGAAATGGAAAAACGGAGGAAAGTGAAGAACGCAGAAGACTCATGTAGGCAATCAGGTCAATGAACTAATGGACCACCCGATCCACGCCCACGGAACTAGGAGAGTGATGTAGGGCCCAGCTTTCACTTCCAACTACTTTGAAAGGGCCCACACAAGAAGGTCTTGGATAGAATGGGATAGAAATGTCAAACCAACTAAAAATTGCAAAAAAACAAAAGGACAGGATTTACTCGTCTACTAGAGACCAATGCCCCTTCTGAGACATTGGTCCTTAGTCACTCTTCAAATCTGGAAATGAACTCAACTCCATAAATAAATTTCCAGCCAAATAATAGACAGGTTCAAGAGGGGAATAATAGCAATAGGGAGATGAGAATAATCATCCATCTGAAATCAAAAGGAGAGCATTTATTCAAGGACAAAGTTCAGAAGCATTAGAAAAGAAGCAGGAGTTGACACAAGAAACAGAGAGGAAGTGGGATAAGTGCGATTGCATTGTATTGTAATATTTAACATGAAAGTTACTGAATTGTTAAATGTGAAACTAATGATAGCCCCTGTAAACTTTTACCCAACTCACACAAAAACTTAAAGAGCAAAACCAAAATGGGGTAGAATGCCCAAGAGTAGTTTTTTTGAAATAGCTTAATAATATGTGGAAACTATTTTTATTCAACAGACTCAACATTCATATACATTTAAGAACACTTACAGTAATATACAATGAGGGCTTCAAAAACTTCACGGAAGTTTTCAATATCTTTTTTTATTAGTTGGGGTTAGAGTAGTCTTTATACTAAGTCCACTGAGAGGTCAGTATGTAAATGAAATATAATGTTGAGGAATATCAGTGTGATATTTTGGAGCTCACAAAGGAACCTCGAGGGTGCAGTAGTTTTGCCTTGGACTGCTAATCACAAGGTTAATGGTTCAAAACTACCTGTCGCTTTGTGGGAGAAAGATGGGGCTTTCTATTCCTGTAAAGATTTGCAGCATCTGAAACCCACAAGGGCAGTTCTTCACTCCTCTATAGGATCACTATCAGTTGCAAATGACTCAATGAGGGCTGAGTCCTGGTGGCGTAGTGGTTGTGCGCGAGACTGCGGCCCACTGGGACGGAGGTTCAATTCCAGCAGTGGGGCTGGGCCTCCTACTCCCACCACTGGAGAGCAGTGATGCCACCCCAGCTCCCCACCCCCCAAAAAAAGAAATGACTCAATGACAATGAGCAGGATGAAAGGAAGATATGAAATGTTTTGAGGAAAGAAAATAAGAAAACAAAACAGGTCACCAGAAAAAGACTGAGGACCAATCTGATTTTAGACATCTCATCAGCATTAATTGATACTAGAAGCCAATTGAAAGATATCTTCAAGGTTTAGGTAGAGTATAATTTCCAGTCCAGAATGCTATGCTCTATATATTTCTTCAATAAGGTTTATATGTGTTGGAATTGACTTGAAAGCACACAACAACAGACACAGATTAAGTATCAATAAAATGTGATGGCAGAATAAAGATATTATAAAACATATAAGAACTCAGAATTAGTTTATCTACATTATTGTTCATGAACGGTATTTAAAGGTATATTTCATAAGAAAAATTGTAATCCAAGCAAGAGGAAAGCAGAGTAGATATGGCAAAAAAGAAGGCAATAGTTCAGAGGTGTTAAATCTTAGTAGGAATTGTCTGGATGATCAAATACCAATTCTGTGTACATGGAAAAAAGGGAAACTTTAGTTCCACTAGCTTAGGGTTGCTGAGTCCTGTCTGTGTCATGGTTGCACATCAGCCTGTCAACTGCAACTTCAGTGGTTTGAAACCAGCAGCTGCTTTGCTGGAGTAAGATGAGGCTTTCCACTCCTGTATAAAGTTAGCCTTGGAAAACTGCAAGGTACAATTCTACTGATGAAAATGAATTTTTTGAAGGTTGTTGAATTAGCACTTAACATACCCCATGAAATATTTGGGAAGTATTTATACTAAAATTATTCATCTGAAATTAAAATTAAAATTAAAATGTGTTAGGCTGGATTCTCTAAAGAAGCAAATCCAATAAAACCAGTGATGTATACTCATCACTGGTATAGATATAGTGGCTCACACATTTGTAGAAGTTGGCAAGTCCAGTCTGGTTCAAGTCTGTGGGTCATATGTAGAATGGGATTTTCTTGACTCATATAGCTTCCAGGACTGATGGATCAGGAAGTAGAAATATGAAGCAGCAAGTCCGTGGCTGGCGAACGCAAACCTTGATGAATCCAGGTCAGCTAGTCAGATAGCATGGTTTGATGGCTCTCAAGGTCAGCAGCTCATGTAATGCACTGTTGGTTACAGTCCAAAGAACTGGAAGTCAATGAGCCAGATGTTTGGCCAAAACCAGCAAGAGGTGAAGAAGCTCTATACAGTGTCTATAATGCATGAAGCAGGCAACTCCCTTGAGAATGGATCACCAGGCTTGTGACCTGCATAAGGGCAGGTCCACATGCTAGACGTCTCCAACCTCTTGACTATTCACAGCAGATTCCATTATGCTATATCGCATCATGGAGGAGGTCTCACTTGTCAAACTACCGAGAATCTTGGCCCAACCAAGTGAACATAAAATCTAATAATCACACTGGGTACTGTACATCTTATCTGACAATCCTATACTAGTCTGAAGGCTATAGTTATTGTGTTTCTTAGCTTCTTTCACAGTATCTAGTACATAAGAGGCGACTATTAAGTATTCAACCAACTTCCACCCAAAAGCTTCTACTCTACAATGATGATGGAGGATTAAGCAAAAGGAAATCTCAATTAAGAAACTGTAAGGGCTCATTTAACACGAAGTTCTTGAGGGTCTCCGAGTTTGTATTTCACTGCTTCTGCATAATCTTAGATGTAGAGCATGCTTTGAAAGTTATCTCATAATGTTCACAATTGCTTATTCACAGATATTTACCTTGTGAATTCCTTGACATATTCCATAGCATGTTATATTTATTTTTTTTGCTCAGAACACAGTATTTATGCTTTATGATGTCATAATATTGGCTATTTGCTTTGAAATTTCAATTGAAAACAAAATTCTTTGAATAGATTATTTTACTTGAAAATAATTTAAAAGCATTTTTTTGCTCTATTCAATGAATTCTGACATATTTGATAAAATCTGTTTTACTAAAAAATAAAGTCATGGGAACAAAATCTACTTATCAAGAGGGCCTAATTTGGTAGACTATCTGAAATAATTATAAGCCAGTTATACATTTCATAGGTATATATTAAAGCATAAATATTGTTTTTATTTTTTAGGAATGCATTTGACTTTTTTCTGTTTTGAAGATACATTGGCACGATAAATTAAAATCCACAGCTTATCAGCATGACAGATTTTTTAAAAGTAAAGGAATTGAAAAACAAACCTTTCTAGTTCTAAAAATGTCAGAAGAGCTTCTTCATGAATTTTCCACAGTTTGTTTTTATTTTGGCCAAAACCACATTTGATTGACTATAAGACAAAAGTCAAGTCAGTCTAATTTAAAGTGACTTGCTCTTATCATACAGTGTCATCTCTTATTTTCAGCAGAGATAGAAGAAATTGAGTGAGAAAATTGAAAAATCATTTTAATGTTCCCCAAAGAAATTGTAACATGAGCTGGAACATATGGGTAATTTGTGAGGTAAAGTCAGATACGGGGTCTAATCGCTTTCAATATAATTTTTGTGTGTGTGACTGAGGTGTTTTAAACCAAGAAAATCTTTCTTTTTTTGAGGGCTAGAACTCTGATCAGACCTCCTCAAACTTTCTGTTTAATTTGGTGCTGAAAAGTGTGTTGAAAGAATGACTAACAAGTTATGATAAAAATGAAATTTTATGTCATCATCTATTGCTCTTTTAAAATTAATTAATTTATTAGAATACTTGTTTCTTCTTGCTCAAAGGTGTTGATTTCATTATTTTAAAAAATGTTTTTGTAAAAACTTTGAAATTAGTTTTATCAATCTGTAATTAACATATATAATTCAATAGTTTAATTCTATGCAATCATCACCACAATCCACGTTGGAGCATTTTCTTCTTTGTTGTACTCATTAATGTGCCACAAGATAAATATTATTTCAGTTATTATCTTCATAAATCAGAAAAATATAAAACAAAGACAGGAAACCAAAAAGGGCCCCAACAATAATGAACATGATCATATAAAAAAAGAAAGATGTAATCTAAGAAAAAGCAGAAAATATTAAAGCTTAAGAATAAGTTGAAAGTGGGTTCAAAGGGAGATCTAATGGTAAAATGTTATAATCGAAGAACAGCTGCTAAGGACCACTTTATAAGGCTCTTTGTCTGATATAAGGGCTGTTGACATTCCTCGTGCATGGACACTGGGAATTCACTGGGGGCTCAATCTAAATAAGGACCCTGTAAATGGATTTGGGGTGTCACTGTTATCTATAGAGCCCCACAACATGAATGTTTAGAATTGGTCACTGGGATCATTCCCTTCTCTGTGTTTGGAACTTATTTACAATCATTGGATCACACAGGCGGGTGTGCTTCTTTTGTGTGGACATACTTGAATCCTCACTTCAATGACTGCTTGCTTTAGGTTCTTAAGACCCCAACTGCTAATCCCCCCCTACCCCGCCCCTGATAGCAAGATGCCTCTGATATCTTCACTGTGTTTTGTTTAAGTTTCTTAGTTTTGCTCACATAGGAAATAGATGGTACCCAAGTCATTTTAAGTCAAACTTAGTCTCATTTAAAGGTTGGAATGACCAATTCTCACCGTGATCAAAATATTAATGTTAAATCTTTTCCTCTTCAGATAGAACCCATTTATATTGGCATAGGAAAGGAGACTTGTCCACCCTGTCCCCTTATATTTCTCCTCACTTTTTTGTTTGCTAATTATGATGTAACTTTCCAGATGTAGACTCTGAGAAGTAAGAAAATGAAAAGGAAGACTAGTCTTAAGTTGTGAGTGTTGGCTAGATATGAGCGATTGGAGGCTTGCATCTGACAAGAGGTGCTTTGGGAAAAAATCTGTTATCTGCTTCAGAAAAATCAGCCAGAGAAATCCATATGGAGCGTCACTATACTCTGATAGGGTCACCACGAGTCAGAATCAACTTCCTGGCAATTGGTGTCTACTAATAATGCAAAATAAAAATGAGGCATCTCTTGTACAAAAAGCAGAAAAAAGATTTTGAAAGATACTAACATATAAAGCTTTTTCCTTTGTTTCAAAATCTTTCTTTCAACTTGTCATAGTGCTCATATTTGCTAACTAATGTCATTCCAAGTAAATAAAAATTAAAAATGATGAGCCTGATTTTACCATTCTGCTTTAGACAATACCAGTTTTAAAAGGAAACATTAAACTTGTATGTGAAATCACTGAAATTATACAATCTGTATCTTGCAGCTGGGGCATGCATATGTGGAATATAGATGTTTCATGAAATTAACTTGCTTCTTAGTACTTGCACAGTCTACTAACCTTGAGTTTCCAATAAATAAAACCCCGAAAAGAGCTTCTATTAAGTAAAGACTGAAAAGAAAAGGAAAGATGCATTATCGTTTTCTCTCCTTCCATGTCATCATTTTTACTGCATTTGGCTAGCCATTTCAGAGAAAAGATGTGTAATAAATAATATTATAAGGCTCTTTGGTCATTTGTGTTTGCTAGAATGTCATCGTTTTCTTTTGCATTCAGAGAAAATTCTGATTCATGAATGAAGCATGGTCCCTGCGGTTGTCAGCTGTGCCCACTTACTGAGGTACAGACATAATATGCTTCTTTTGTTCTCACTTTAGGCCTTGCTGAATGCTTGCACATCATGAGCCCCTATGTTCTGTGCTCATGGGGTTTCACAACTGGTATATGTAAAAAGGTTAGCAAGGAACAAAGGACACACATGATCTCACTGGACTTATGAAAGATGTCTTCAGAGATAGAGTTATTCAGAATTTCAATATGCAGGGCATTATAGCAGGTGCAGGGTCCTTTTGAGCATAAATTCCTGTGTGAGTGTGCAGTTTACATGTCCTTGAGTTCAATCTCAACTCAACATGATATTTTGCTGTTGGAATCCCATTCAACCATCCAGGTGGTTGAGTTTGGCAACATTTCAGCTGGTTCTTGAGAGGTTCATGTCTGGCAGGAAACGCGTGCATCTTTTGACTACACATTTGACCCTTTCTTTTATGTATCAATAATTCACCTTTATTTTGTCACCAAAGCAGAGTTCATGTTTTCTTCGAAAGACTAGAGGTGTTTAAACTCTAGGATGCTAGAGAATGCATCACGAGTGTTTTAGATGCCTTCCTCTCCCCACTAAGCTTGAGGTGAAGGAGCAGAAACCCCTCTTTTTTCCTCCTTGGTGAACCAATGGGTTAGAGTTTCAAATGCAATAACCACATGTTCCTCACAAATACTTCTTCCTAACTCTATATTCTCAATTTCTTACATATTTCCCTATGGCTATACAAAGCACTTTTAGACCTTGATATTGGGGTTTGGATAATGTCTTGAAAATCCAAGTATAGTTTTTGCTCAAAATTAATTTTGCTTTCTGATATTTAACCCCATCTTAGCTGAAAATGACACATTCCATTCACGTAAATGATCAAACTGAGTGCTAAGCATGCTGTGGAGCACAGGGACAGAGTGTCAAATATTTGGTCATTTTGCATTTTTGGAGGTCATATACAATTTGGAAGCCTGTGAGTGGGCTTCCTGAGAAAGATCGCTACTAGCCTTCCAAATTGCCTTGAATCATGTGGAAAAAGTTCACTAAGTAAAAGCACAATCATTATATGTTGGTATTAAGAATCAAAGCATTCACCATTGACAGGGAGATAATATGCTGCAGGGAAAAACAGGGCATTAATGTAAGAGGGACTTCTCTTTCTTTTGTTTCATTGGAGGAAGTTACTTAAACATTTTAAGGTTGAGGTTTGTATTTCCACAATGTGAAATGATAACTATTTTCTAGGATCATTTGATCATATAAGTGAAAAATCCAGATAATCAACCCACATTAGATGGTATAATTTATTTTGTCAGGAATTTGGTTGAAGGTTTTACATTTTTTGATGGTGATTTAAAAAAAATTAAATGACAATAGCTCATTTTGATGCAGCTATTTGTTTATGTGGTTTTGGTTTAATAAAGAACTTTATGTTGAAGCTGTTTGCTTATGGAAATAAAGGCTTCCGAGAGTGGGTGAGAAATTGAAGGGATATAGGGGAAGACTACAGTTTCCTGTATAATAGAATATAAAATTTGGAGCTGGACCTAAGTATGGTCTTGTCCAACTGCTGTAGATTCTATGCTGATTCATAGTCGCAGTATTGACCTCACAAGGTTTCCACTTTGTAAATTTTCACCAAAGTGGACCACCACATCTTCTACCATGAAGTAGTCAATGGGTTCAAACTGCTGGACTTTTGATTAAGAGTCAAGCACTTCAACCCTACACCATGAGGGTTTCTCCAAGCATGCCTAGACTGCCAATTTATCTCTATCTCCGATACAAATGAACATATGCCAATAGGCAGCAGTGAGATATTTTACTGAAGATATATAAAGGGATGTGGAGAGGAATTTCATGTCAGTATATTTTATTCCCCAAGGGCCATCAAATAGAACTTTTAGCTGAACGTTCTCAGCCTCCATTCAGCCTCTGGTTTCCGACTTCACTCTTCCTATCTCTCAGCATTTTAACTTGTTTTTAGTATTTTTATTTTTGCATATTCATATTCTTTATTGAACCCTACCTCTAAGTTTGTGCAAGGTCATTGCATTCAAATGGATGTACTCAACGAATAGAAAAAGCTCTTTAATTTTCAGGTAGCCACAATGTCACCGGGGTTCCTTCCCTTCTTAGAAGGTGTAAGTTAGAAACTGGTGTTTAGAATCTCTGCTCCAAGGTTCACACTACCTACTCTCATGATAGGCTTCCAATAATTAATTTTACATAGATTTTACATAGGAAGTTTAAATTTTGTCCTTAATTTCTAGGACACAGTCTCTACAGGTTGTACACTCTTTCCCCACTTAGTCGATCTGTATGCTGAGCAAATAATCCCCCAAACTGGCTTATATGATGAATAATGTGGCATCTGGATCAGAGGAAGGCATAGTCACAGATAATACAACCTTGCTGGCTGAAATTAAGGAGGACTTAAAGCACTTGCTGATGAAGATCAAGGAGCGCAGCCTTCAAAATAGATTACAACTCAATTCTCACAACTGGACAATAGGTATCATTCTAATAAATAGAGAAAAGATTGAAGTTGCAAAAGCTTTTGTCTTGCTTGGATCCACAATCAATGTTCAGGGAAATCGTAGTCAAGATATCAATGATGCCCTACATTAGCTACATCTGCTGCATAAGACCTCTTTAAGCATAGAAAAGCAAAGATATTACTTTGGGGACAGAGGTATGCCCGACCCAAATCATGGTCTTTTCAATTGTCTCATATGCTGGTGAAAGGTGGACATTGAATAAGACATATTGATGAAAAATGGATGTACTTCAATTGTGGTATGGGTGAAGAATATTGAAGGCTTATGGACTTCCAAAAGAACCAACAAATTTGTCTTGAAACAAGTACAGCCAGAAATCTCCTTAGAGACAATCATAGTGAGGCTTCTTTTTGTGTATTTAGAAGAGACTAGTTCCTGGAGAAACACATGGAGCTTGGTAACATGAAGGGCAGTGATAAAGAGGAAGGTTAACCTGGTTAACCAGGAATGGCAACAGTCTTGCCTTCTAAAGCTGAGTGCTTTAGAAAGTGAGACCCTCTTGCCACCACCCACTTGCCAGCCAAGAGAGCAATCTCTCTCTGGTGCTTGTGTGGGCATGTCCTTGATGGAGAATGTCCCACGGGGTGCTGCAGGAGTTACACCCTGTCTACTATGGTCTAAGGCCCTGGGACAATCTTGTAAATTCTTTTGTTGAGCATGATGTATGTGTCCCACTCATGGTGCCACTTCCCATTTCTGTAGTCCCACCTGCAACTTTGACGTATTGATCTGCCACCAATTAAGCTTCTCTAACAGTTTCTTCTATCCTTCCATGCCCTATTAAGCCTCTAGTTCTATGTAAACTCTTGGATGTCATTATAGCTCCATCCTTATGTGTCTTGTCATTCTCTTGTTTTTTTTTCTGTTTAAGATTTAATAAGTATAATTGGCGTCTGAGGGCTCCTTTGTACCTTAAACAACCCTGAACCAATTTTGTAAACCTTTCTAATGCAATGGGGTTCTTATTCCTAACATTCTCTTTTTTAATTTTTTTTTCTTTTCTGAGGTTGTGAAGAATTGGGCTGTTTCCAATCATGATTTTGTGACAAACTTATTTGTTTTCAGGGTTTTTAATTTGCCCATGTGATTATGAGTCTTTCAGACATCAATATGGCCTCATGCTGATAATTACTTCATTGGGATGATTCATTTTAGACTTTGTCTGTTTCTATTCTGTTTAAGACTTAATGAATGGTTCTCTATAAAATATATTTGAGTTTGGGGTCTATTTCCCCCTAGGACCCCTAAATTTATAGCCAGCAGTTTAAAAATAAGGAGACATGGATCGCAAGATTCTGGGACTGTAAGTGTTAATGCAATCCATTGCCATCGAGTCAATTCCAACTCACAGTGACCCTAGACAGGGTTCTGGGATGGTACGCCTCTCTGGGAAGAGCAGATCATCTCATTTTTCTCATGTGGAGCAGCTTGTGGGTCTGAATCACACACTTATGGTTAGTAGTCCAGAGCTTATGAGATGGAGATCCTGCGTGAGGGGGAATAAAATAACAGGTGGAGCTTGTGTGTTTTATTCGGAAAGAATGAATAATCAGAAATTATTTTCTTTGGTCGCTTCATCTTATGATGCCTTGTTTTTTGGTACATATTGTTATCTCTGCAGGTCTATCTAGATAAGATAGACTATGAACAGTCTGGAGGAGAAAACAATGAGACTGATGGTTCTGGAGTGGGAGGGGCCATAGGAGATGGGGAGGAGGGGGAAAAGAGGTGGTGCTGACCAACCCAGGGTTAGTGGAACAAGCGATTCAAAAGCAGTGACAAGCTGCATGTGAGAGGCCAGATAGGCATTGATCGAGAGTAATGTAACAGGGAGAAAACACTGAAACCCAAACGAAGGCCAAGCATGATAGTGGGACAAGAGGAAAGTAAAAAGAAATAGAGGAAAGAACTGGAGGATAAAAGTCATGTATAGAGGTTTAAATATAGACATGTACAGAGTTGAATATATTTATTTATATATGATGATGGGGAAATAGAGCTATGTGCATATACTTATAGGATTAGTATTATAACAACAAAAGGGCATTTGACCTTCACTCAAGTACTTCTGCAATGCAAGAACACCTTGTTCTGTTAAGTTGGCATTCCATGATGCTCACCTTCCTGACATGATCACTGAAGACACATGTATGCATAAGCAAAAGTGGTGAAGATAGCTGATGGTGCCCCGTTATCAAAAGATGTAGTATCTGGGGTCTTAAAGGTTTGAAAGTAAACAAGTGGCTCAGAAACAACAAAGTCCACATGGAGGAAGCACACCAGGTTGTGTGACCACATGATGTCAAAGAGATCAGTTACCAGACTAAAAATCATAACATTGCTTGTCTACATTCCTGATATGATTGCTGATGGCAAATGTGTGAATAAGCAAATGTGGTGAAGAAAGCTGATGGTGTCTGGCTATCAAAAGATGTAGCGTTTGGGGTCTTAAAGGCTTGAAGGTAAACGAGTAGCCATCTATCTCAGAAGCTACAAAGCCCACATGGAAGAAGCACCCCAGCCTGTGTGACCATGAGGTGTTGAAGGGATCAGGTATCAGGTATCAAAGAACTAAAAATTATATCATTATAAATAAGGGGGAGTATAGATTGGGGACCCAAAGTCCATCCATAGGTGAAGAGACATCCCCTTACAGAGGGGTCGCAGGGAGAAGATGAGCCAGTCAGGGTACAGTGTAGCCACAATGAAATATGCAATTTTCCTCTATTTCTTAAATGCTTCCTCCCACCCACTATCATGATCCCAATTCTACATTACAAATCCTGCTAGACCAGGGGATGTACAGATAGGAGCCAGAAACATGGAGAATTCAGGACAGATGATCCCTTCAAAACCGGTGGAGAGAGTGGTTATACCAGGAGGGTAGTGGGACACTGAAATATAAAGGGGGAACCAATTGCAGGGATCTACATATAACCTCCTCCTTGGGGTATGGACAACAGGGAAGTAGGTGAAGGGACACATCAGACAGTGTATGATATGACAGAATAATGATAATTTGTAAATTATTAAGGCTTCATGAAGGAGGGGAAGTGGAGAGGGTGGGAAAATATGGAAACCTGATACTGGGGACCTAAGTGGAAGGAGGATGTTTTGAGAATGATGATGGCAACAAATGTGCCAATGTGGACTGCATACAATTGCTATATGCATTGACTATGATAAGAGTTGTATGAGTCCCTAATAAAATGATTAAAAAAAGAAATTGGCAATGTCTGGGAGGCCAGAATACTTTTAAGGACAGGAATGACCAAAGTCTAATTTTAAAGTTATTTTGTGAAAAGCAGTACAATCATTTTACTTACCCTGGTGCTATCAGTGACATAGTCTATAAATAAAAGCTTGAATTGTTGTTACTTTGAAGAGTGAAGAGATTTAATCTGATCAACAAGTGACTCAAGGTAGAAATATTACTGGCAAGTAGAAGCAGTTATATGATGGAGATGATTGAGGAGCCTTGAGACTGGTCACATTTTCTCCAAATATTCTTGAGAAATGAATTTTGGTAATACATCAAGGCTGACATTTGGCTTACATTTCCAGAGATGAATCAAGAGAGGTATAGGATAGAGAGATGAAGAACACCAACTCAGACCATTAGAGGCTTGCATCAGGGTCAGTGTCCAGTGGTCTCTACTCCCTGACAGTGACATCCTTACCTTTAGTGTGAGCTAGATTTTTTTGTCTTGCTTCTAGAAATTTGAATATGACAGCGATGGTGGGATATCACTTTCTGAAATTATGTTGTTGGAAGACCGTAGCTCCTTCTGAGTGTTTCCTCTTTGTTCTCTCACTTGTTCTAAGAGGAAACAACTGTTTATTATTGTTTCATATAACAAAACACACACACACTTTAAGGTCCTGCTGTCCAACAGCTCTGGGTTTTGTTGCCATCAACTGGAGACTTCTCTGAGGCTTAGTACTTGTTCCTTTGGATGACGCCTTCCATTTTCCCTTTCCCATCTCTCTCTCTCTCTCTCTCTCTCTCTCTCTCTCTTTCTCTCTCTCTCTCTCTGTCATTTGCTTATTTCCGACTTGCAGCTTGTGGGGAGCCATGGAACTGTTCTTCAGGACATTCTTCTGACCACCCTTCTCACCAGCGACAAGTACGTGCAAGAGGGAGCCAATGCCTCCACCTAGACCCACAGCTGCAGATCACTGAGAGCCTGACTGCGGGGTTGCAGGAAAGACAGCTCACAAGCCACAGGTCTCGCAGGTCTGGAGCGCAAGGGAAAAGCACAGGTCAGCAGGAGAAGTCCATCAGTCTCTGTCGCACGTGCTTCTCGCTGTGGTTTGCAGTCACTCCGTTGTGCAGGTTCAGGTCTTGGAGTTCAGCCGGCTGGCGTCCCTGCTCCTCCCTGGTCCTGTCTGGAGCAGGCTTGGCCATTTTGCCATAAACAGGGTCCATCTTGATCATGCCCAGGTTGGGCAGCAGAAGCATCGAGTCGATTCCTTGACAGTGGCTTTTGATATTCTCCAGGATCTTCAGACACTTGTATGACTTAAGCTCATTCATGTTCTCTTCCAGAAAAAGATTGTAGAGGCTCAAGTCGTTGTACCTGTCGGACTTGAAATGCAGCACATCCAATGTCTGCAAGATCTCATATACCTTGAGAATGTCGGTCTCCTGTCTTGAGTTGCTCTGAAGATATCCACATGGCAAGATAGTGAATACTGTCAATAGCCATGAGTCAGATTAGAACCATGTTAACCCATTAAGCCTTCAGATGAGACTTCAGCCTTGGCCCAAACCCAGTCATTTTGGAGGCAGACTTTGAAACAAAAATACCCAGCTACAATACCCAGTTTCATTGTGATATCAATTGGTCAGTACTTTTGAGCAAACAACCTCACAACTTCTCACTGCCATCAAGTTGATTCTGACTCACCATGACTGTGTTGAGCAGGGTAGGACTGTCATGTGGGGTTTTGAGGTTGTAACTCTTTATGGGAGTAGAAAGTCCTGTCTTTCTTTCAAGAACCTGCTGGAGTCACTGTGTTTTTGAATTGTTGACTTTGAAATTACCAGTCTAACTGGTAACCACTATGCCACTGGGGAGCAATACCTCATAACTTAATGACTCAAGAAATAATGTTTATTATCTTTCAGTTTCTGTGTGTCAGAAACTTGGAAATGGCTCACTGGGTGGCTTTGGCTTGAGACCTTACATGAGGTTGCAACCAAGATATGGACTGAATGGAGTTTGGGTAGTTGCCTTTCAAATTGGACTATTAACATTGCTGGCAAGTTGATGATGACTGTTGACAGGAGACTTCAATCCTTTGCCTCTGTCCTTTGCCACCTCTTTGTATGAAAGTTTGCATAGTTAGGCATCTTGTTTCCCCTAGTGTGAATGATTCAAAATAGAAATGGAGAATCTCCATTGTTTTATATGGCTTAACAACTGAAGTCAGACACTGTCACCTCTGTTGTGATGACCCATGTGAATGGGGACTAGCTAAGTTTATGAATATTATAAAGGAAGCTAGTTAACCTTGGACAAGTTGTCTAACTTTGATATACTTCCATGTCCCTGACATTGAAACAGTGATAATAATAACAGCTTCTTTATGAAGATGTAACATAATTTTTCAGATTAACACTAATAACCGATACTTGCAGGCTCTCTTTCTTGAGTGTTAAGATTTCAATGAAGAGGGTGTATAAAGGTATCAATCAAATGAAGGAATGAATATCCATCTCGAGTGTATAAGAGAACCTTATGTGTATGCTCAATAAATGTTAGCTATTATTGCCATTATTATTATTCGTTATGAGAGTACTATTACTTACACTGGAGAGCTGGCTCATCTTTCTTGGCACTGTCTCAGAGGGATTCCATAGATGCGATTTGCTAGATGACCACCTTACATCTAAAGTTCATTGGGAAGGATGCTAATGTTACCTCTTGATTAAACCACATTTAACACATTATGACCTAATAAAATATTCTATCTAGTGAGACTGCCTCATTACATGTCACAGAAATTAAAAGTGCAGCTTCTAATATAAATGTGCGGTCCTTAATGTGCTGGTAGAGAGCTCTTTGCCGACAGGGTCAGCAGAATACAGAACATGCCTGCTCTACAATATCTGTAGGTCAGTGCAGGCATTCAGAGTCTTGTTTAGGATGCAGACAGATGCACTCTATTTACTTACAGTGTTATGAATGTAGAGTACATACTCTGCAAAGAAAACCAATATAATTTTAGGGATAATTTGGATTCAAGGAACAGAAACTCAAGTAAGGTAGTTTTAGAATAGAGGCATTTATTTTAAATGTTCATAGGAATCTCAAAGAAGACAACTGTTAGAAATAGCCAGGTTTCAGAGAATGTAAATCTTTGGTAATCTTTTTCTCTCTCCTGCCACATTGTCTTCATCTCCCATTTGGGAGTCTGTGTGAAACAATTTCTAAGCTGGTAAGTTTCTAATGACCATAAGTGCCTGGTATTCATATCACTGTAAAATCTCCAGTTTAGTGTAGGATGGACTTACTGTCTCATTTCTAATGGTGGGATGTCACTTCTGAAGTTTGGTTAAAAAGGACTGATTTCAATGTTAAGCGTGTTCTCTCTCATTAAATGTGTTGAAGGAAGAAAGCTGCTTTGTGTAAAACCCTAATATGAAGAGGACTATATTATATGGAGAACTGAGATTTTTATCAGTTCAAGAACTCATGATAAATGGGGGCCCTCTATCTGAAAGTTCATGAGACACTAGATTTTTTTCAGTCATTATGTGAACTTGGAAGGGACCCTTCGGCTGAAATGCAATTTTGAGGTGATTACAGCCCCATCTGACAACTCAACTCCAGCACCATTTGACATTCTGAATTGGAATCACATAATGAAACAGTTCTGATGACTATATATAGGGGAAAATGCTGTTTCTTGCTCTTTTTGGTGTCATTTGTTTTATATATATATTTATATATAATACAGATTTTAATGCCTTAAAGAAAGGTCTGTTCCTCCCCAAATGGACCAGATCAAGAAGAGAGCATTACTGAAGGGACAGTCAGGAGGAGATGCAGGACCGATGGTTCCTGAGAGACACAGGGGGAGGGGGGAAGAAAGGGGCATGGACAGGTTCAGAGGTGGGGGGAACAGTGGTCCAGAATTGGTGGCAAGGAGAGTGTGTGAGGATTGGTAGGGTTTAAGCAAGGGTAATGTAACTAAGAGGAAATACTGAAACTCAAATGAATACTGAGCATGATAGTGGGACAGAAGGAAGGTAGAATTAAACAGAAGAAAGAACTAACTAGAAGGCAAAGGGCACTTGCAGAGATCTAAACACTGGCATGTACATATGTAAATATAATTATTTATGATAAGGAGTGAACATATCTAGGTACAAATGTTTATAGGTTTAGTACTAAGGAAGCAGATGGACATTGGCCCTCAACCCAGACACTCCCTCAATGCAAGAACACTTTGTTCTATTAATCTTGTATTCCATGATGCTCAATATGATCACTGAAGTCAAATAGGTGCATAAGCAAATGTAGTGAAGAAAGCTGGTGGTGCCCGGCTATCAAAAGATATAGTGTCTGGAGTCTTAAAGGCTTGAGGGTAAACAAGTGGCTACCATAGAAGAAGCACACCAGCTTGTCTGACCATGAGGTGTTGACAGAATAAGATATCAGGCATTAATGAACAAAAATCATATCATTATGTGCTCACCCTCCCAAAATGATGACAAATGGGTACATAGGTAAACAGAGTGAAGGAAGCTGATGGTGCCCAGCTACCAAATGATAAAGTGTCTGGGTTCTTAAAGGCTTGAAGGTAAACAAGCAGCCATCTAGCGCAGAAGCAGAAAAGCCCATGTGGAAGAAAGACACCAGCCTGTGTGATCACGAGGGTTTGAAGGGAGCAGGTATCAAGCATCAAAGAACAAGAATCACATCTCAGTGAATGAGAGAGCATGCAGGGTGGGGACCCAAGATCCATTTGTGGGCAATTGGACACTCCCTTACAGAAGAGTCATTGGAGGAGATGGGCCAGTCAGGGTGCAGTGAAGTAGTGATGAAACATACATCTTTCTTCTAGTTCTTAAAGTCTTCCTCTCCCCAACTATCATGATCTCAATTCTACCTCACAAATCCAGCTGCAAATGAAGAGACACACTGGTGCAGATGGGAACAGGAAATATGGGGATCTCAGGACAGATGAACCCTTCAGGGTCAGTAGGGAGAGTGGGGTTACTGGATAGGTGGAGAGAAGGTGGGGCAGAGAGGGGGAGCTAATTGCAAAGATCTACACATAACCTCTTATCTGGAGGACAGACATTGGAGGAATGGGTGAGGTGAGATGTCGGGCAGTGTAAGATATGCCAAAATAACAATAATTTATACAGTATTGAGGGTTGGTGGGGGCAGGGGATCAGGGAGGGAGGGAAAAAGATGAAAACTGATATCAAGTGGAAAAGCAGATATTTGGAGAATGATGATGGCACCAGGCATGTGAAGGTGCTTGGCACAGTATATGTATGTATTGTGATAAACAATGTACGAGCACCCAATAAAAGGATTTAAAATAAAAAGGCCTATGGTAAAGCCAACAACGTGGGAGTTTGAAGGAATTTTATTGGGTATTACCAGAAAACTTAGCATCATTAGTGCTTATTACAATTTGGAAAGCAGAAGACCTGCTTCACAAACTCAATAACATAGTTAATGTACCTAAGCCAAGGATTGAAGTTGATGCCTGGTTTCTTCTTGCTTAGACACCTACTGATATTGGATACCTCCTTGTCTGAAATTTCACATTCACAATAGAAAAAAATCTACTCTCTGTCTGGTTCCCCCCCGTATATCTAGCAATAACAAATGCCAGGAGTGAGGTTGGAGTAATGTTGACTGTGACGATTAAGGTTTTATGTCAACATGGCTTAACCATGATTCTCAGTGACTTAGCAGTTATATAATGATGTAATTCAGCCATTATAAAACAACGTAGTCATCCTTCATTTTGTGATCTAATGTAATCATCTTCTAACTTCACAAAATGCCAATTTTGTGTAGTCACCTCATCTTTATGACCTAGCCTCATGGTTAAGTGAGTCATGAAGCCCACATGGAAGAAGCACACCAGTTTGTGGGACCACGAGGTGTCAAAGGGATCAGTTATCAGGATTTAAGAACTGAAAATCATAACATTGCTCACTTTTCTGATATGATTGCTGACGACAAATGTGTGCATGAGCAAATGTGGTGAAGAAAGCTGATGGTGCCTGGCAATAAAAAGATATATCATCTGGGGTCTTAAAGACTCGAGTAAACAGGAGGCCATCCAGCTCAGAAGCAACAAAGCCCACATGGAAGAAGCACACCAGCCCGTGTGACCATGAGGTGTTTAAGGGATCCGGTGTTAGGATTAAAGAACTAAAATTATATCATTATAAATGGGGGGGGGAGGAGGACTGAGTGGGGACCCAAAACCCATCAATAGATGAAACAACATCCTCTTACACAGGGGTTGCAGGGAGGAGGTGAGCCAGCTAAGATACAGTGTAGTAACAATGAAATATGCAACTTTCTTCTAGTTCTCAAATGCTTCCTCCCACCCACTATCATGATCCCAATTCTACCAGACAAGTCCAGCTAGAACAAGAGATGTACACTGGCGTCAGAAACATTGGGAATTTGGATAGATGTTCCCTCAGGACTAGTGCTGGGCGTGGTGATACTGGGAGGGTGCGGGGAAGGAGGAATCGAAAGGGGGAATCAATTTCAGGGATCTACATGTAACCTCTTCTCTGGGGCACGTACAATAGGAAAGTGAATGAAGAGACACATTGGACAGTGTATGATGTGAAAAAGTAATAAAAGCTTGTAAATTATTAAAGGTTCACGGGGGGGGGAGGGAAATATGAGGAGCTAGTACTGGGGGCCTAAGTGGAGGGAGAATGTTTTGAGAGTGATGATGGCAACAAGTGTGCAAATGTGACCTGCATACAATTGATGTATGTTTGGATCATGAGGGGAGGTGTATGAGTCCCCAGTAAAATGGTTCATAAAAAAGGAGGGGGAAAGAGGAGCATATACTGAGGGCTCAAGTAGAAAATATTTGCAAATGAATATGGCAACATGTGTATAAATATGCTTGATGCAAATGATGTATGGAATGTTATCAGAGCTGTAAGAGGTCCCAATAAAATTATTTAAAAAATGGAACAAGAGAGAGTTATAGTGCCATAAGGGTTGGTAAATAGAAAGGATACATCATTTGATGCTGGTGAAAATTCTGTTTCTCCACATGAAAAATAATGCCAAGATTAAGGAATGATTTTTGAGTAAAGTTTCAACCCAGTAAAATGTCAGTGTTGTCACTGAGGTGGTTAAGCTGACTACACTTTCCCCAAGGTGTGATAGCACAAGCGACAACTGATGCTGTCTGGTGGATACATTGGGTGATTCCTTCAGAGACATGCACTCAGTCATCAGGAATGATTCAACAGTCTGTTAAAAAGAAATTGGCTTACACCACTATGACGGGGAAGGAAGACTGCGATGTATGCCTAGAGGCACTGTGAGTTACAGCTAGCATTTTATGTTTCATTGGTGCTTTCTTGTTGTAAACAGCAGTGAATTTTTTAAGGGTAGGTTGAACTCAGAAGTGTATTAAAGTAATAAAGCACTTGTCTTGTTGAAGGCCTTTCCTGTCCCCTTCTTTGCCTCCCCATCTTTCCCGTTTTGTTTGTACTAGCCTACACAGCACAGTAACTGGAATGTTCTGTTGAGGATTGTAAATTGGATCCTAAAAAACAAAACAACAACAGCAAAACATGCACACAAAACTGCACATTCACGTGTTTTAGCATCAAGAAAGTTAAGTTGAAAAAAAGATGTGTGTAGAATACAAAGAAAAGACTCAATATTTTCACACTATCAAGATGGTTTCAATGGGAATATATATAATTCACTTATAATTCAATATAGTAGAGTATGCTCGATATCAAATCATGTATGGTGCAGTTCAGGTGCAGGGGAATTTGCATGTCTACTTCCTGAGTAAATTTGGCCCAGCACTAGAAGTCCTTGATTTATGTCTCCTAGACATCTTGGCAGGTAAGTGTAGGGACATTCAATCCCACTGTGTGGCTCCTATAGTAAAATGTATGACTCTTTAATGAAGGAGAAAAGAAGGCTGCTTTAAATCTTGATGGTGGGCCCAGGGAGTGAAAGAGCTCACTCAGAGTCTCCTTGTGGATCCTCTCGTTCTCACTGTGTTCTACAGCACGGTAGCTGGTATGTGCCAAGGCAAGGGTGTGATCCAGAGGGAAATCACCCAAACCAGCCCCCAGCCTCGCCTCTTGGGGAAGTTGCTGTTGGTTTTACCAGAGTTTTGTAGAACTTTTAAGAACAGGGCTATGTTTTAGGACCAAAGCTTGTATAATCGTGTAGATCAGAGGACATCTCTGACTAGTTGCAAGAAAATTCTTTTTTCCTGTTGTCCATTTGAGGCAGGAAATGTAGTGAGCGCTCAATAAAGCAGGCGTCGTTAGCAGCTTCAGAAGGGGTTAGGCAAGGCCGCCGCACTTTGAGGAGACTGCATGAAGGGGTAAGGAAGAGGACGAGGCAACAACACAACACTCTCCTTACTGATCACAATACTGTCAGTCATCCAATTCATTTCCAAAAAGTATTGTATCATTTCCAGCTAGGGGCTGGAGGGAAAAATAAGAGTCAAAACAACAACAAAAATAGCAACAACAACCACCACAACAAAGAAAAACCCCAAATCAAGAAACAAAACAAAGCAAAGACAAAATAAAACAACCTGGGGGCTAGTATGATCTGGGAAAGAATAGCAAAGATGTTTCTGTGGGAAAAGGCTTTTTCTAACCAGAAGTCACAGATTTTCATTCAAACCACTTCTAAATCCTGTTTTCAGCTGTGTCTTTGAGTGGGATTTTGACTGCTGTGGTGATGTCCAAATTTGTAATATTGGTATGAAGTACTAATAGAGGCAGCCAAAATGTGGTCTTGATTAATTTATAGTTTGAAGGTTAATAGTTTCCCTGTGTGGCTAAAAGTTTAGGATGTGAGTCTGCTCATTGATACCTATTGTTGATCTTTTCTTCAATCTAACAATAGACATATCCTGTAGTAGAAGGCTATGGCTATCTTACTAAGCCTAAATGAAAAAAAATGACCAAGGCATAAATATTCATGGTCTAAATAATCAGCTAATTCTTGGATGTAATAAGTGGCCACTTTAAATTGGCTGGGACACTTGACATTTGCCATCCAATCAGCTGACTTCTTTTAAGCTTCCGCCTATTGCAAGTCATGCTAACATCATCATTTTACTTCCAGCAACAGCAAAATTCTCTTGTCATTATTAAAAAGGTCTTCCAGTTTGGAGGACAAACTAAGAGACAGGATGGTTAGAGTGTACAGTTCTCATTTCTGCTCTAAAACTGTCAACTCTGAAATATGAAGGGACTTCAAGAAGCTTATGGAAAAATTGCATTATCTTTTAATCCCATCTTCCCATGAATTTTTTGCAGTCTCCCTATATACTTATAAATTAAGATTCTACATTATAATAGCAGATGTGTGCTAAGGCTAGTGATCTAGTTGAGCCTGGAAATAAAAGAACAACCAGTATACAGGATGTTGCAGGGTTATGAATGTCTGACTTACCCTTATTTGCCCTTAAGTATTATATAAATTTGCTCTCATTTTGAAACAATTGAATCAACCTCTATATAAAATAAATTCCTAATCATAATTCCCTTGACTTGCTGCACAGCCAGCTTTTGAAACATCCATAAGTCTTATAACCACCCCCTCCCCACTAATGTAAGGCTAGATAACACTTGCACACCTTTTCCAACTCATCTAGAGATCCCACACAAAGACCTAAAATCATAGCAACAGTCCTGATTTGTGCCCTGGGAATTGTCTGTAGTTGGCTTATGTCACTTGTTCTTATATTAGAAACACTCAGGTAGTGTATAAGTTTGTTGATCAGATCAATTAAACTACAATGCAGGTATCAGTAATTAGTACAGTCTACAAGTACCGTCAAAATTAATATTACTAAATTACAGCTTCAACACTCCCCAGAAGTGAAATTATGAATATGAATATAAATCCATCACCACTAAACCACATTTCTAACTTGTCTTTGTGGCAACTAGCTTAGATTAGTAGATTAGATTAGGTTAGTAGTTTAGATTGAGTCAATCCATATCTATATTTATTAATAATCTTTTCTGTCAATATATTAATTTGTCCTGTAATGGAATGTTATGATTGTTTTGTTAAGCCTAAATGAAAGAGTAGCTGAGGACAAATTATTCATTCAATATTGGATGTTATTTTGCTGGTAGAAAGACATGATATAAACGTGTGTTAAAAAGTCACTTGGTGACTAGGGTGGTGTCAACCAACTCAGGGACAAGGGAACAATAAGTGATCTAAAATTGAGGGGAGGAAGGTATATTGGATGCCTGGTGGTGGTTGATCAGCAGCAACATAGCGGGAAAGAATTAATTAAACCTAAATGAAGGCTGAATATGATAGTGGGGCAAAAGGAAAATGCAAAGGAAACAGAGGAAAGAACTAGGAGGCAAAGAACATTTCTAATGGGCTAAATACAGGCATGTACATATATAAAAAGATTTATATATAATGATAGGGAAACAGGTCTATACACATATATTTATATGTTAAATATTAAGGAAGCAGATGGACATACTCCCTCAATGCAAGAACAGTTTGTTCCAATAACCTGGCATTCAAACCTGAAAGGATTTCTGAAGAAAAAATTGGTGCATTAGCAAATGTGGTGAAGAGAACTGATGGTACCTGGCTATTAAAAGATATAGCATCTGGGATCTTAAAGGCTTGAAGATGAACAAGCTGCCATCTAGCTGAGAAACAACAAAGCCCACATGGAAGAAGCACAGCCATCTATGTGATCCTGAGGTGTTGATGGGATCAGGTATCAGGCCTCAAAGACCCAGAACAAAAATCATGTCTCTGTGAATGAGGGAGAGAACAGCTCCTCTGTAGACAATGGGACATCCCTTTGCAGAAGGATCTCAAGGAAGAGACAAGCCTGTCAGGGTGCAATATAGCACTGATGAAACATACAACTTTCCTCTGATTCTTTAATGCTTCCCCCCACTTTTATGACCCCACTTCTACCTTACCTATATGGCTAGACCAAAGCATGTACACTGGTACAGATAAGAGCACACAGCACAGGGAATCCAGGACAGATAACCCCCTCAGAACCAATAATGAGATTAGCTAGTGATACTAGGAGGGTAAGGGACAGGTGGCGGGAGAAAAGGGGAACCGATGAAATGATCTACATATAACCTCTTTCCAGGGGAACAGAAACTAGAAAAGTGGGTGAAGGGAGACATAGATCAGTGTAAGACATGGAAAAATTATACATTTTAGAAGATTCACAAAGAAGGGAAGGTCCAACGTTCAAGTAGAAAGAAAATGTTTTGAAAATGATGGCAACATATGTACAAATATGCTTGACACAATGGATGTATGTGAAGATTGTGATAATAACTGTAGGATCCCCTAATAAAATGACTTAAAATTCATATGATGACTAGGGTAATAAGAGATTGCATGAGAGTGAATAAAATCAGACTAGAAAAGAAACAATTTTGCGTTAGTCAAGTGAGAAGGAAAGGAGGACTTTGGCTAAAATTTGAAGATGAAAATACATACAAGATTAATATGAGAGAACACCTTAAAATAATAATTGCCTCACCAAAAACTTACCATGATCCATGCAAAATATGACAAATGAACATTGGGGAGCCTCTTAGAGCTTTATTCCTGTTGGTTCCTATGCTTATTCTTAGGGTCAGGTCAAGCCAATTTTTCTCATTGTAAATTTTCCTTCTTGCTGCATTCCTGAAAATTCTGCCTGTTGTTTTTGAACTGAAATAATTAATGCAATCAACCACTTAGTTGATCCCTCACATCTCCGAAGACTGACTTTGCAGTGAAGCATAGTTCTTTGTTCCTTACTGCACCAGAAAGCAAGCAACTAGCTCCTTGATACATTAAGAGCCTTTACTACCATACTATTATAGTTTTTAACACCAACCAAAAACTTGGTATAACAATCTTTTCACTGTCACTACTAGGTTCAGTATTTATTTCCATAACAGTTAGCTATTGGCACAATAATAGTCTGTGACAAATCAACAGCAATTGAATGCCTGAAAACAATGCTTTTATTTAACTCATGAGTTTGGAGGAGAACTGGGTGCTTCTTATGTTCTTGACTGAGCTAATTGGAAATGTGCAAATGCTTTATCAAGTTTCTTCTGATATTTGTTTGCTGGTATTCCAATGGCAATTAAGTCACTTGGCTGATCTCAAAAGGCAGAGACAAGACAGAATACTCTTTTTGCTCAGAGTGAGTGAATACTACAAAGCTACAGGGTGAAAAGCATGCACACAAGAAGACTTCAAAATATCCTTTTTAGGGGATATAATTCAATTTGCAACATGAAGTTATAGAAAATTTTAATAAATGAGATGTGGGAAACTAACTTTACTGAGAATGTAAACTTTAAGAATGACAAAACGCTGCATCTGAGGACTGCATCTATATCTTTAGAGCTGAAATCAATAAGGTTTACAAGCTATCACTCTCATCTCCACTTCCATATGATTCTCCTATTGACCTCTGCAAAAATACTCTGATGAGATGGAGGTTAAAGATGTTCTGAAGTTTGACTTCCAAGAGGGTTATCTCTGATAACTGCCACCACTCTTTTTAGTATATTCCTTCACATTGCAAATTCTGCAATTTACTGTGACATCTCCCAGATCTCATGAACCACTATGGAAATGGATCATGTGGTTATAAAGGCTCTTAAGCCCCCAAATCAGAAGTCTAGCTATCCCGAGGATCCTCGTCCACAAAGCTGCAGAAGCTTTAATTCACGTCCCACAAACAGTGGGTCAGGCAGAGTCAAGGAAGTCAGATACAGGATCCAGAATAACAGGGTGAATTTTGCCAAACTTGCTCAGTGCAGATCCAAAGATGTGAAACTTCTGAAATTGAAAGCAGGTCTTATTTGGTTAGCCAGGCCAAAGAGTATGCTGGGACTCACATCAGTATGACTATGTAAGTTCTTGGCCAGCAGTCTTTCTGACGGTAGCTCGTCACCAGTGACTTAGTACTAGTCTTTTGCACATAGTTTGGAAGGAGAGGTCACAAAGATGGGGACTTTGACAGAGGTGTGGCTTGTGCCTTCTGATGTACATTCCCCAAAGGAAACTAAAGGTGATGACTTGAGTCACACACTCTAGTAAGGTGGGGTCTCAAAACATATTGCACCTTAATCTGCCTTATTAGCAAATGTGAGGGGAGAGAGAGCCTAGAATTTATAATGCATCACAAAATAAAGCACCATGGTCAGAAGAGTCTTATTTTGTAACTACACAACTACTTTCACGCTATTTTCTTATTTTGTTAAAAATTGTTCTAAATTTATGATGATAAGCAGAATTTAGGATGCAAAAATAGCATAGTAGAAAGAGCATTAAATTTGAATAGTATTAAATTGTGTTTCTCCATTTGTTCTTTCTTGCAAGAACAAAAAATGATGCGTAAAGATAAATTTTACTCATGTCTAGAAGCATACAGTCACTGCCTTAAAAAACAGTGGCACTGAAGCATTTTAAAACTCAGGTATCTTTCAAAATAATAATTATGATTAGGATCATGTAGGAAGGTTTCTTAACTATGCTACCCCAGACTTTTTCTTTGGTGATGTGACAGTGGTGGGGAACATCTGGTCCACGTACAGAGAAAGCCCAAGAAAACCATCAATATCAGCTAATATTACAGGCCTCACCAAAAAGAAACAGTCCCAGTCATCATATTAGGGTGAATTAATTAAATGTTTGACCAAGTACAGAAGACTGATTTAAAAAAAATTACTAGGGTCTCTAACAGCTCTTATCACAGTTCATGCATATATGCATTATATCAAGCACCTTTGTACACGTGTTGCCATGATCATTTTCAAAACACGTTCTTTCTACTTGAGTCCTTGGGATCAGCTCATTTCTACCCTCCTCCCTCAACTTCCCTCCCACACGAACCTTTGATGATTTATTATTTTTTCATATCCTACACTGACCGCTGTCTCCCTTCATCCATATTTCTGTTGTCCATCCCCCTGGGAGGTGGTGAGCTGTAGATTATTGTGACTGGTTCCCCTCCCCCCACCCCCACATTCCCCTTCCCCTCCTGGTATCTCTACTCTCATTTTTGGTCCCGAGGTTTATCTGTACTGGATTCCCTCGGTTATGAGCTTTTATCTGTACCAGTGTACGTGCTTGGGTCTAGCCAGATTTGTAAGGTAGAATTGGGGTCATGATAGTGGAGGGGGGAAGGAATCATTAAAAAACTGGTGGAAAGCTGTGTTTCATTAGTGCTATACTATAGCCTGAATGGCTTGTCTCTTCTTTGTGACTTCTATAAAGGGATGTCACAGTGTGTACAGGTGAGCTGTGGGTCTCCACTCTGTCTCCTCCCTCATTCACATCAACATGATTTTTGTTCTGGGTCTTTGAGGCCTGATACCTGATCCCATCAGCACCTCAGAATCTCATAGACTGCTGTGCTTCTGCCATATGGGCTTTGTTGCTTCTCAGCAAGATGACAGCTTGTTCATCTTCAAGCCTTTAAGATCCCAGGTGCTATATCTTTTACTAGCTGGGTACCATCAGCTCTCTTCATCACATTTGTTTATGCACCCATTTTATCTTCAGAGATCCTGTTGGGAAAGTGGGCATCACAGAATGCCAGGTTATTAGAACAAACTGTTCTTGCATTGAGGGAGTATTTGAATAGAGGCCCAATGTCCATCTGCTACCTTAATACTTAACATATAAATATATGTGTATAGATCTATTTCCTTATCATTATATAAAATATATTACATATGTACATGTTTATATTTAAACCTGTATAAATGTCTTTTGCCTCCTAGTTCTTTCCCCTATTTCAGCAGGCTGAATTTTAAGTTGGTTATTTTGTATGGCCTACATATGATGCTAATCAATTTCCAAATGGCCCTTGGCCACAAAAGGGATTCTCATTCCTGTAATAAGAGATTGTATTGGGTCTTGATGAAATGTAGTTCAAATGCATAGTGCATATCAATAGGAACTCTCTGAGAACCAACTCAATGATGATGATATCATTCAAAGAGCCATTAAGTCTGTCACTGAAATGATGTTGCAGATTATTAAACTTTATCACTATAAAAAGCTAAATTAATAACTTCTATTTTAACAAGATTTTGAAGGAAATCCAAGCCAAATGTGCTCTCTTTTTTCTACCTTTTGAGCTGGGATGCACACTCTAGAAATTTTATTCATCTTATAATAGCTAGATCTCAGGTTACCACTATGAATAATTTTTGTTTTATATGTTAATATAATGTTTTCCTCAGAGACTAGTGAGTTAGGTCTGTTTGATTAGTTACCTTAGATTTCCAAAAAATTTCTGGTGGTTCTGTAGCTCGTATTGGCTCCTTCTTACTCTAGGCAATTTTAATTTGATAATTCCTTCTTCTTGGTAGTTTTAATCCAGTTTAGTTTTGTTCTGTAACTAAGTCTCATTTCAATATCAATAATATATCTAAAATCAAATGTACTTATGTATTAAATTATAATCCAGTAGTCCTTAAACCAAGAAACTAGCCCAACATTTCTTCTGAAAATATAATAATGGGACTTATTAGTTCATTCAAAAATATTTCATTGTCTCTAGGATGTCAGTTCTGACACATTTTTATTTTAGCAAATAGGATTAGCAAATACGGACTGCTAAATCCATTTTATGGACTACTAAGAAAGAAAAGAATATGCAACCTACTATATGCTGCATTCCCACTTTTTTGTTGTTGTTAGCTGCTTTGAGCTTAGCCTAAGTCTTGAAGGAAATGAACTATGAGAACTATTTGAAATAATTGCCTTCATGCTGAGGTTCACCAGTGGCTGTTCATATTCTCATGGAGCTTGCATTCTAACGTGGAGTGGGGAAACAAATCATCAGGCTGTCACCAATGCTCTACAAGAGAAACAAAGCTAGGTCAATGAAAAGAGAGTAATGACTGGAAATAGGGGTAGTTAGGGAAGGCATTTTATTTTCCTTTTGCACATTCTTTTTATTAAAAGATGATTTTATTGTGGGTGCTTACATCTCTGATAACAATTCATCAATTGTTTCAAGCATATTTATAAATATGTTGTCATCATTATTTTCTAAACATTTACTTTCTATTGAGCCATTAGTATAATCTTTTCCCACCCATGAATCCTTGATCAATTATAAATTATTTTCATATGTTACACCAACCACTGTCTCTCTAGGAAAAGCATTTTTAATAAAGGGTTAGTTGAGTACAGATCAAAAGAAGGGAAGGAATGATCCAGAATTTCAGATAGTGAATGCAAGGATTCTGAGAATCTTTGAAATATGATTGGAAAATGATGGGAATATGATCCAGGTACTGAAGGAACAACAAGCTGGCCAACAGCGTTGGAGTGACATAAATGAAGGGAAAGAATATAGGAAATGCTATCAATGAGTTTCAGATGAGGCCATGTACACAGAGTAACCACATTATATTTGTGATAGATTACAAACCATGGAAAGGTTTTGAACAGAATGTGACATGATCTTTATATTTTAACAGAAACATCGTGGCTATCATGTGAAGAAAGACAGCTGTGAACAAGTAATGAAAGTGGGAAGATTGATTAGGAGATTAGTGCAATTGTTCAGAGAAGACATGATTGAAACTTAAACCAGGGTGACAGCAATGAGGTGGTGAGAAGTAGTTACAGCAATGAGTTAGTCTGAATAGACTAGAGAAACAAATTCATAGACACATTTTTATGAGAGTTTTATAAAAAGGGTAAGTGTGCACTAAGAAAGCATCCCACTCCAGTTCTGTCTAAGCTTTGACATTAGCCCATATGTCTGACATTGATCTACAAAGTCCTCAATCTCACAAAATACATACAAGATACCAAATGCACAAGGAAAACCAAATCAGTGAGTGTGTAAGCATCTCGGTGCTGGCATATTCAGTGAACAGAATGCAAAAATACCAGGAGTTTTGTCCTGGGGAGGAACAGAGTGAGTTAAAATAACAATGAAAGAGTGAAGCAGGAGTGATAGTTTGGAATATGGAGAGTGATGGTTATTTTTGCTCATATTAGAACTGAGAAAGAGGAATACAGGTGGGACAGAGGTTAAGCATTTGGCTGATATTTCTGCATGAGAAAGATGTGATAATTTGCTTCTGTAAAGATCACAGTTTGGAAAGCCTATGAGACAGGTCTACTGTCTCCTACAGGTTTGTAAAGAGGAGCTGTTGAGTGGATGGGAATACCTTGAAGTTAGAAATGCCTAACAAGCCAACAGCAGAGTGAAAAAAAGGCCATTTTGGACACATAGACCCAGAGTTGTAAGGGGAACATTCAAGACAGAGGAGACAATTTGGGTGTCAAGATAAAGAGGTTGAAAAGCAATATCAATTTCTATTCACAGATTGACTAAAATAGGACTAAGGATTGATAGTCTACATGTCAAAATAAAGTTGTGAAACAGAAGAGATTAGAGTGGATCTAATAAAAAAGGAGATAATTCTTTCAAGGACTTATACTGAAAAGAGGAACAGAAAAATGGAATGATAGTTATTTCTCCACTCCAGTTTGAAACTTTTTCCAATTATTTTAAAATCCATTGACTGGAAGATGTAGCAATAGGAGACTTCATGAAACAGTTCACTAAAACTCTATCTCAAAAGAAAATGAATTTTCACTCAAATAAAAGATGTATCATCTATAATTCACATTGACATCTGTCTCCCAAATACTCATGAGTCAGTAGCTGCTGTCACCGATGGGAACCACGTCATCCAGCCTTGGATGATCAAGCTGCTCTTTTGCAGTTCTAGGCAGCTGAGGCTGGTCTAGGTAGAGGTGGGTTCAGATAGCCATTTTTCTTCAACTTTTTGTTCTCTATAGATGAATTTTTTCATTATGACATATACTCTCTTCACTTGGAATGAATTTCCTCCTCTGGAACTACAGGTACTTGATTCTTCCATCTACCTTAGTTGGCCAAAGAAGTTATGTGCTATAATCCTGGACTATATTTGAGTTCTTTGCCCCTGAGGCTGCTCACCCCTCAGGTCAATCAGTGGATAAAAAGAGATACCAGGGAGGATAGCATAACTCCAACCGCCAGATGGATCTAAATCCTACCTATTTCCAGGTTAGCTGGGAACCCTTTATTGCATGTGTGGTTTTAGGAAAAGGGAGAAATTCTATGGGAAGGGATCATTAGTAACCTGCCCCCCTTCCCTAGTTCAGGGGTAGGAGCACCTGACCCATGGGCCATATAAAGTCTGAGAAATTATCAATACCAGCTAACATCACATCATCCCTCACCAAAGAGAAGCAGTTTCAGTTATCACAATTTGAATGCTTTTTTTCAAATGAACTGCCGTTGAGTCGACTCTGCCTGAGAGAAGGATTCTGTGGGTTCTGAGACTATCACTCATTAAAGAAGTAGAAAGGCTCTTCTTTAGCTTGTGGAGTTGCTGGTAGTTTCCAACTACTGACCTTGCAGTCCAATGTGTAATCACTATGCCACCACGGCTCTTTTTAGCATCACACCAGGGGTGAATTAATTAAAGGTGAGGTAATTAAATGTTTGACCAACTTGACCTCTGAATGGTGCTATAAATATCCAAATAGCCCTGAATAGTAAAAAGGATTCCCTACCCCCGTGATAGTTGCTTAGATTTTTATAGAAGCAGAAAGAAAATTGGAGGTCAGATACCTTGAGCTATGATAAAAACCATTGTAAGGGCCCAAATCTATGGTAGGTATGGTTGAGACATGAGGAAACCATCTTCAAGTTGCTATACATATTTGTGTGTGGGTCTGCATAACAGCTGGTGAATGTGGGAAAGCTTTTCAATTGCCTTTTGCTTTAAAAGGACATGCCTTAAAAATCAATCCTCTGATTTTGCTCTTGAAACTTGAGGCGTTCAGATGGTTGGAGGATGTCTTGGAGTTGCGTTTAGAATTGCTATTAGAAAGCCTTTGTGTATAGGAGATGATGTTATTGACACACACTCCGGGCAAACGAAAGGTTTTGTGGCTGCCTTTGTTCTTCCCAGCAGCGGCGAGGAGAGTGAGCTGAGACAGCCCAGACACTCTCCAGGTCCCCATTCGTGAAATGGCTGGCTGCTTCCAGGGAGGACGTCGATGGCTGGGAACCATTTTCTCCGTGCAGTGTTAAGTGCTCCTTGTGGACGTGGCTGCCAGAGGGATGACGAAAACCTGGCAAATTATTGTTCATCTCAGGCAGCTTTTAATGAGCTTCCCTACGGAGAGCAAGTCAAGAAAGAAAGGGAAGCGGCAGCAGGCAGGAGCCCATGCCTTTCTCTTGTTAGCCGGTCCCCAGCTGCTGGGTCTTGTTTTTGTGGTCCCAGTGTCCAGGCGGGCAGCACACTCCGTGCTCTTAGGATATCTGTGTGCCAGCCAGCAGAGGTGGCAGGCAGGCAGAATGCTAAAACATTACATTGTCAAACATTGGGAGAAAGCTGTGAATTTAGTTTTCTTTTGGTAAGTTCTCCAGATCTATACTTCAGTAGCTTTGCTGAAGGGCCAGCATCAAACCAGATACCCTAGAGTCCGTTTAAGTCCTTTGCAGTGTTTACTTATTATTTGAAAGATAAAAAAAAATCACTTCGCAACACTGAGCACTCCAAAAGAACAAAACCTGTGTAAGAACCTGGAGGGCGTTTCACCCTGAAGACAGTAAAGCCTTCAGGAAGCTGAGGGAACCTTTTCTTTTTGTAGCACCAAATAGTTTTCCATGGTGTCATTTAACCCTTCCTATACTGCCTCTGGATGTGTAAAGCATCTCCTCCAGAGAAAATACTTTCCAACATGTGTCTTCCAATTCATTTGATTTTGAATGCTTTAGCAAGACAACTGAATGTGTTTTGCCTTGATATAGACCTTGACTTGGGAATGAAAGAAGAGTAATGCATTTGTCCCTGATGTAGAATCAGAAAACCAGTATTCTGGTATTGAGCTCTGGTACAGGTATCTCCTGGCTATATTCCCTTTGGAAGATTTTTCTTTTGTTTAATACCAGCTACGAGAAATTCGGCAAGTTATTTAACCTGCTAAAGTCTATCTAATTGGTAAAATAAGGTAATCAATTGCATTTCTTTCACGATCCTATTATGAGGATTGAAACAATAGAGGGTTAGCACTTAGTGCAAAGTCTTACTTATAGCAAAAGTTAGATAAGTGTTAGCTTTTACTTGATCTGAGCAGAAATGTTTCCACCTTCTTTTAACCATAACTTTAGTTTTAATAGTGATGATACTATACAACTCATAAGATTTAAATGAATGTGACATGCCTGAACACTCTGTTTAAGGTATCTGTACCTTAACACTTGAGTATAAACTGAGTTTTTCAGCACATGAAAAAAAGTCATGTTATTGCAGGATTGTGTAACTTTTATCACAATCCGTACATCCATTCATTGTCTCAAGCACATTTGTACATTTGCTTTCTACTTGAGCCCTTGGTATCAGCTCTTCATTTTTTCCTCTCCCTTTCTGTCCCCCCATGAACTCTTGATAATTTATAAATTTTTATTGTTTTGTCATATTTATACTGTCAGACATCTCCCTTCACCCACTTTTCTGTTGCCCGTCCCCCAGGGAGAAGGTTATGTGTAGATCCTTGTAATCGGTTCCAATTCTTCCTTAGAAATCCAGCCAGACCAGAGGATGTACACTGGTACAGATAGAAACTGAAACACAGGGAATTCAAGACAGTTGGATTCTGTAAGGGGATGTCCAGTAGCCTACAGATGTGCTGTGGGT
>PVJH01024274.1:0-33372 GCA_004026705.1 Nesogale talazaci | reverse complement strand
CAGGCATGTACATATGTAAATGTATTTATATATGATGATGGGGAAATAAATCTATGTGCATATATTTATAGGCTTAGTATTAAGGTAGCAAATGGACATTGGATCTCTACTCAAGTACTCCCTCGATGCAAGAACCCTATGTTCTATTAGCTTGGCATTGCGTGATGCTCACCTTCCCGACACAATCTGTGAATACAAAGCAGGTGCATAAGCAAATGTGGTGAAGAAAGCTGATGGTGCCCGGCTATAAAAAGATATAGCGGCTGAGTCCTGGTGGCGTAGTGGTTGTGTGTGGGACTGCAGCCCACAGGGTTGACGGTTCAAATCCAGCAGTAGCTCTCCAGAAGCAAGGCTGGGCTTCCTACTCCCACCAGGGCAGTGATGCCACACACACACACAAAAAGATATAGCATCTGAGGTCTTAAAAACTTGGAGCTAAACAAGTGGCCATCTAGCTGAGAAGCAACAAAGTCCACATGGAAGAAGCACACCGGTCTGTGATCATGAGGTGTTGATGGGATCAAGGATTGGACATCAAAGATCCAGAACAACAACGCATGTCATTGTAAATGAGGGGGAGTTTAGAGCAGAGATCGAAAACCCATCTGTATGTAATTGAACATCCGTTACAGAAGGGAAACAAGGAAGAAATGAGTCAGTCAGGGTCCAGTATAGTACCAACGACACATACTACTTTCCTCATTAATTCTTTAATGCTTCCTCCCACCCCCACTATCATGACCTCAATTCTACCTTACAAATCTGACTAGACCAGAGCTTGTACATGGGTACAGATAAGAGCTGGAAACACATGGAATCCAAGACATATAAAACCCTCAGCACCAATATTGAGAGTAGACATACCAGGAGGGGAAGGGAAAGGTGGGAGGAGAAAGGAGGAACTGATTACAATGATCTTTATAACTCCCTCCCAGGGGGGTGGGCACCAGAAAAGTGGGCAAAGGGAGACATTAGTCAGGGTAAGACATGACAAAATAATAATAATTTACAAATTATCAAGGGTTTTTTTTTATTCAATGTCCAACTTTCTCATGACTTGGTTTTCTCTCATAGAACTTTAGTGACTTTGAACGACTGTTCTTGAGGTTAGCAGACCAGTGAATAACCACTATGCCACTAGGACTCCAAGTTCTGCCTTAAATTAGTGGTTTTCAGACACAGAGTTCCACAGAACCCCAAGGGTACCTAGGGCTCATAGGATGGCCTGATCCATTATATCTCGGACCCAGCTTTCCCCATCTTGGTGCATACAGAGCTGGACTTTGTCTTATTTATAGCAATTTTCGATAATGATATGCATGCATGATGTTGTTTGATAAAACAAAAAAGGTTAGAGGAGCCTCATGAGTCTCATCTGCTTGTCTACCCTTTATCAGCTATTCCCCAATCAATATCTTTAGCTGTGTCACCAGAAGAAATCATGCAATTATCAGTCGCAGGGGACATCCACCACTTGCTGAATGGGTCTCAACAGGTGTCATACTGTTCGAAGCACAAACAACTGAAGCTCCTCCTGGAGACGTTCCAAACCATTCCATTGTCTTTCTGTCTGGACCCTGAACAAAAGCTCTTGGTGGTAACCCAGGACCTCTGATCTCCCATTAGCCCTGGCTCCTCTTAACACTGAAACTCTAAGTCGGCTTTCTAGATAGAATCTTCACCAGAAAACCAAACCGAACCTGCTGATCTCAAGTTGATTCTAGTTCATGGCCACCCTGTCGAACTGCCCCCAAGTGTCTCCTTCTTCCCAGAAGGAACCTGCTGCAGTTTTTCCCCTTGGAGTGATGAGCAAATTTGAATGGGGGAATCTTTCAGCAAGCACTTAACCACTGCATCACCAGGGCTGCTTTTGAAGAATCTCAAGGACAGCTAAATGCATCAAGTCTCATGCCTGATCGTCAACAAAAACAAGCATGCCTTTCGGACCATCCATCCTCTCTTGCACTAACAAAGCAAACACACTGCCGTCGCATCAATTTCAACTCATGGCTGTCCTGTGTTCGAGGATAGGACCGAACTCCACAGGGTTTTCTGGACTATAATCTGCCCAGGAGCACATCGCCAGGCCTTTCGTTCTTGGTGCCATGGGCTGGGTTCAAACCACCTTTGAATTACTTGTCTCGTCCAGACTGTTCGCATTACCCGTGCACCTTTGCCCTCAAAGTCTGGTTGGGTTTCAGCACAGACTATTCCTTCTGAGCAACAACACTACACCTTCAGTGGCATACGGAGTTTCAGAGTGAGCACAGGTGTGGTCCAAGGACAGCTTACACCCTGCCCCAGCAGAATGTGCACTTTATGATGCAAACAGCATTCCTTGCAAGGTTTACACGCAAACACGATTAGAAGGCAACACATCAAAACCTCATCTCGGTGTTAGCTGAGAGATTAGAGGTGACTTAAATTTTCTTAGTGTCCCAAGTTTTCTACATTAATTATGTGTTATATCTGAGAAAAGAAACAGAAAAAAAGTCAGTCTGAGGATAGATTTCCTGGGAGTGGGAAGCTTTTAAAATCCAATGGTTTCGGGCTGAGCCCCAGTGGTGTAGTGATTGTGCGCGGGACTGCGGCCCACTGGGATGGAGGTTCGATTCCAGCAGTGCCTTCACAGGAGCAAAGGTTGGGCCTCCTACTCCCACTACCAGAGGGCAGTGATGCCCCCCTCCCCAAAACTCAATGGTTTTAAGCTGTCCTCACCATTGGAGGATGTAGAATTTCCAGAAAGCACAATTCCAGACCTGCATTAATGTGGAAACAAAGGAGAAGCATAAATGGGTTACGTCATTTCAACAAAATTGTTTGTGGTGTCTAAGGAGTTGGGCCAGAGCCCTGGTAGGGGAGTGGGTTACACACTGGACTGCTAACTGAAAGATCAGGGGTTCAAAACCACCTGCCGCTCTGTGAGAGAAAGATGAGTCTGTCTATGCCGGTAAAGAGTTACAGTCTCAGAAACCCACGGGGGCAATTGCATTCTGTCCCTGAGGGTCACTGCGAGTGAGAAATGACTCCACCTGAGGGCAGTCAGTTATTGGCTTTAGAAGCTGTCAATTGCACTACGGTGCACCCCCCACTTCGGGGAGATGGACAACAGAAACCATGGGTGTAAGAAAAGAAAATAATAATAATTTATCATTGATTAAGGTGTCATGGGGTGGGATAGGGAGGGAGAAATAAAAGAGGAACTTATACCAAGGGTTCAATACAAAGTAAATGTCTAGAAAATAATGATGGCAACATATGGATAAATATGCTTGATACCATTGATGTATGAATTGCTATAAGAACTGTAAAAGCCCCCAATAAAATGATCTTAAATTTAAAAAATAATAAAATCAATTAAAACCTGCTGCTTGTCAAGTTTGGTTTCAGGATCAAAAAAAAGAATATTCATCATTATCTGAAAAAGACTTAAAATACTCTCTTCCAACGTGATATCTGCGTAAGGCCAGATTTCCTTCATGTCCACCAACCAAGCCAACACATAGCAACAGATTGAGTACAGGAACAGATCTCGGAATCCAGCTGTCTCTGAGTAAGTCAGACAAATTCTAAAGCAACCCCTCTCTTTTCATTAAACTTCCTTTGTTTTAGAAAATTGAGCTGTTTTCCCTTTTAAATGTTGCATTAACATGCCAAGAGTTTATCAATGTCATTTGAAATGAATTTCTCTTTATTTTTTTTTATAAATTTGATTTTGGTAAAAATATTTGTAGGGTTTCAGCAAGTTCATGGAAAAGTGGAATTGAGTGATACTGACATTGTTTCCACCACAACATTTTTGCAGTCCCCCATCTATAATGGAAAAAAGGAAAATAGCCCTTTGAACGCACTTTTAAGTGTAACATTCAGTGACATGGAACACACTTACTCTGTTGAGCAATCATTCCTACTACCCATTTCCAAAAGTTTTACATTGTCCCAAAGAAAAATTCAGTCTATCTCACTGATCTCTGCCCCTTCTATGCATCTGCCCATTCTCAGTATTTCATATAAGGTGGAATATATAATACTCTCCTTTTGAGTCTAGCCTTATTTCACTCAGCATAATGTTTTATTTATGTATCTCAATTTCATTTCTTTTTCTGGCCAAATAATACTGTTGGATGATCCTATGACATTTTGCCTACCCCTTCGTCTGTTGATGAACAGTTAGGGTCGACTAGTGTGAATAACGCTGCAATGAATATCGATATCAATGTAATTTTTGACTAAGCGAATGAATATGCATTGTCACTTCTAATTTCTTGGACAACAAGTATTGACAGCTATAATCCGCACAAAGGTCTTTGTCAACTTCACAAGGTAGACAGAGTTCCCAGACTAAAACGTTTGAGACCCACCGCCCTGGGTCCACGTGATTTGGTCAGACTTTAATTGGGGGGCTATTTTCTGAACCCTTTAACAAGTGGTAGCTGAATAGCAACTGCATCTGACAGTTACACAGAAGCTGCCAGGATTCAGAAAGTGGCCATCAGGGCTGTCCGGGCACATGTGAGAATTATGTATGCTAAGCATATCTTTTTTCAGGCATGAATTTGGAATTTGTTCAATTCTCATTCTTCCCTTATCTTCCTTTAAAATGAAACATTTCAAAGGATATAATAAAACATGGAGGTAAATAAAAAAACAGGGCAAGTCAAATTTATGGTGTGGGAACATACGGCTTGATATTACAGCTTTTAATGGCAGATATAGTTTACAATAAACATTGGGCTTCGCCTGGTGGAAAATAGTCACAGACAGGAGGTAATTACTTGTCCATCTCCAAGCATCAGAAACTCTGGAGAGCCTCCAGTTGAATAATGTACTTCTGCCAACTGCCACTCATTTGGACTAATGCTGGTTCTTTTTTCGGTTGTTTTAATTAAATTGGAAGGAGGGAACAGAAGAGAAACGTCCTTCTGAAAGTGCTAAAATGCCATGGATAGATAGATCCCTGACCTGTCCTGTTACAGCTTCTTTATTAGCCTTGAGTAAATCACATCGACTCCCACAAATAGAGTCGCCGAGGGGAAAGGAGTGTGTCCTGTGCTAAGAAGGGCTCCTTGCCAGCCATGGTGAACAGCACAGTAAGGATTCGATGAACAGTAAGAGAAAAGCAGCGAGTGTCCCTGACAGAGAACAAGACTACAGAGGACCCTGTTTCATGAGCCTTGCGTCATCACCTGTGATAGAATAAGTACGACCAAGCAGAGATGAAAAGAGGAAGGACAACATCATGAAAATATGTCTCTCGTGGGGCTCTGTAGGCAGCACTACTCAAAATAGAAACCAAGCAGCTTCCCAAAGACTTGAAGGTTTTAGATGAAGAAAATATCAGCACTCTAATTGGTGGTGTTGTCGCAAACTCTTAGCCACTCTGCTGATGGGGCATGCTCATGGAAATCTCCCCGGGACGGATTCACGCAAGCACAGATTCTAATTTTAAGCTTTTAACATTTAAAGAGGAGCTGTGGAAAAATGCAAGGCTAGGTGTGGGAGAAATAGCCAAGTTAGAAACGACGTGCCTATTTCATATTCATTCCTCATATGCATCGCAAATAACTTTTATTTCCTTTCGGTTGATGAATACATCAGATTCAGGGGTAATGCGGCATTAGGGCTTCAAGGCTTGACTGGAAAGTCTTAGCCCGTCACTAATATTCTAAGATGGTTTGAAAGCAGGAGTCGGAACTGGTTCGTTCTGGGTCTATGGACCACACCATGCCCTTGCTAAGAATGTGCCTTTCCAGCCCAAATACACTGAATCGGAATGCACATTTTTAACAAGGTTCCCAAGTGATTCTTATGTCCACAGATCTGGGAGGACAGGCACTTTCTCAACAGGGAGTCGAACGAGCAGGATCTGAATCCAATCGAAGGCACTCAGTGTCTTGTGTACCTTTCCAGGTGCTTGCTTCTTGCAAAGAAGATTTCTGACTTTTACATGCATTACAGATTCCCTGGCTAAGAGGATACCCTAGTGCTACAGTGGAAACTTTCGTTTCATTTTTATAGTGAGTGAAAAGCTATTTCCTTCTACAGTCACATGTAGTACAACTATGTCTAACCGGTAGCCAACCTAGGAATAGCCAGATTCAATAGCTTCGAGAAGAGTCTAAAAATAAATTCTATTAGACCTTATACATTAGAATGCTTCTTGCATGTATTGCCCCCCAATACATGACATCCTGAAGGTACTCCACCCAAAAGAAATAGTAATAAAGTAGACAGTGGGAAAATGAATTAAAATGTCAAAGGAGAACTGAGGTACTAATTCTGTACTATCTAGCTTTCTGGTACAGATACTCATTTCATCAGTTTCAAAAAGTCTAGAGAAAGGTGGGTATGGGGGTGCTAAGCCAAGTTGTTTTCTGTTTTCTGTTTTTGTTTTTGTTTTTTGCCTGATACCTGATCCCTTCAACACCTCGTGGTCACATAGGCTGGTGTGCTTCTTCCAGGTGGGCTTTGCTGCTTCTGACCTAGATGGAAGCTTGTTTACCTTCAAGCCTTTAAGACCCTAGACACTATATCTTTTACTAGCCAGGCACCATCAGCTTTCTTCACCACATTTGCTTATGCACACCTTTGTCTTCAGCGATCCTATCAGGAAGGTGGGCACGCAGTGATATGATTTTTGTTCTTTGATGCCTGATAACTGATTCCATCGACACCTTGTGATCACCCAGGCTGCTGTGCCTCTTCCATGTGAAGCCAAATTCTGATAAACCAATAAGACTCCATATTGGGAATAAAGAATCCTCACTCATTCATCACCATCAGTCGATTCTGACTCACACCAACCTCAAAGGACACTGCCCTGTGGGCTTCTGAGACAGTCGCTCTTAAGAGGAGGAGAGAGCCTACTAGTCTTTCTCCTCTGAGCCACTGGTGGTGACATCTTACTGACCTTGTGGCCAGAAGCCCTGTGGGCAGCCCCCACCCCGCCAGGACCCCTAACGACTATCCTGAAAGGGGGCTTTCTGAAGGTGTGCAAGTAGACTAAATTCAGGGGCTCAGCATGTCCGTTATCCTCAGGCTGGGGTCGGCAAATGTTTGTCCCTCACAGCAATTTAAAAATGATTCGAGAGTCATAAATATATTTTTGCAAACCGATAAAGACACCTCTCTCGGAGCCATATCCTTGAACATTTTTTCAGTTCTACTTCTGAGACCCATGTAGGTTCCGAAAGCACGGCACGTGGCTCGAGAGGCACAACTTGCTGACCTCTGTTGAGAGCTTCTGAAGGAAGGCTGGGTGCCGTCGGACCTCTGACCACCTTCCCTTCTCATTCTCTGGTTCTGTGGCCTCTGTGGCTTGAGAGCCATGTCATGGAATAGGTATTTGCCCTGTTTGTTGCTCCTCTGTCAGATTCCAAGCCCTCAAGATCTGCTGAATATTTAGTGAGGGTGCTGAATATGTAGTACTGAATATGTAGTGAATGCTGAATATTTAGTGAAGAATAGTTATTTCATCCTTAAAAAAGAAGAAGAAGAAGACATTGAACTCTAGGCATATCTTTTCACTTTCACAGTCAATCCCTAAGAGAGATCTGGACGAGAATTTCCAGATTCTAAAAGACACACCCTCAAATTCACTCTTCACACCACATCCAGGCATTCACTTGCCCAAGGCCCACTCATTCCCATCTTGCAAGTATTTTTATCCAAGAAGGTATTTAAGTTGTTGCCATTTAAAAGATACTGCGAGCATCTTAATCTTTGGGAACTACCAGCCGCCTGTTGCCATGGAGCGCCTGAAATGCAACTCAAGCCAGGTGAGATGTGCCGGAAGTGATAAACACCCAGGGTGAGTGAAAAGAGCTTTGAACTGATCCACCAAGGATTCTTAGGAAGGTACAAAGAACTGAAGTTGGGGCTGGGGGGTAGGGAAGGAGCCGCTTGTTTGGGGGCATGTGCATTTTAAAGCCCTCAAGATCTGCTGAATATTTAGTGAGGATGCTGAATATGTAGTGAATGCTGAATATTTAGTGAAGATGTTGAATATTTAGTGAGAAGGAAACCATGCAAGATACCTTATTAATGATCCTTTCTCTTGATTCCATGTGGTTAAATGATCTTGTGTCCATAGAGCGGGCAAGAACATATTTTTTAAATCATTTTATTGGGAAATCATACAATTCTCATCACAATCCATGCATCCATCCACCACGTCAAGCATATTTGTACATTTGTCACCATCATCATTCTCAAAGCATTTTCTTTCTCCTTCACCCTTTGGTATTAGCTTCTTATATGTCCCCTCCCTCCCTACAATTCATTTCACCTGTTTGCTTGTTTGTTTGTTTGTTTGTTTTTTGCTTTAAAAAAAAAACAGGATGACTAGAAAACGTACAGTTACCTGTATGGTCCACAGACATCTCATGAACAGCACTAAGAGGAGTCTACCTTTCACACTTGAGTTGAGGTTTATAGTGTTGGTTTCTTTAGGCTTTTTTTTTTTTTTCAAAAGACAGCGGCTCATAACACACGAAGTTGGGGGTGTGAAAAACATTCAATTACTGGCCTTTCCTGCACAGCCTCCTATGGGGAGACTATTCTCAATAGGACGACTAAAAGGACACAGTCTCAGCTGGGTGGGGAACAGACCCAGGGAAAGCAATACTTTATCCCAATGGGACACCCTTATACCCTCAAACACAGCCCTGGGGAGAACTCTAGTGCAATGCTGTTAGGGGGCATACAGTGCAAATTACTGGTCATTGCTCCCTTCCTTTAACATAATGTTTAAAAACAACAACAAACCAAAAAACGCTTTAGAATCCATACTGACTCCTGGCGGCTCTGTGTGCTTCAGAGTCGAGGGGCTCCATTTTCCAACACAGATTTCCAGGACTCTCTTCTGCAGTGCCTCTGGGTGGACTCGAACCCCCAAACTTCCAGTGAGCCACAGGGCAATACAGGATGCATGCATACTACCCAGAGACCCACAGAGAATTAAGGAACTGACGTCCTCATATGGCCCTACCTGTTGGCGATATGTTCCCTCCTGGCTGTGCTCACTAACATGGCCGAGTCCGTCCTCCCCAGGGACCCGTGGTGGAGTTAGACGCCAAGCCATGGTCTAAATCAGTGAGTGTGTGGAGAGAGGAGCTCATCGGAGAGACCCTTGTGAGCTGGCACCCATGATTTTCTTCTTTGGCCCCTCACATTGCTTCCCAGCGGCTGTGTCTGCAGCCTTGTGGGAGTTCCAGCCCGAGATCTCAGATTAGCCGTGCGGGGCTCCCACCTGGCCTTATCAGACGGTCACAATAGAGGGCAGGGGAGGAAAAAACATGTCAGGCTGGAGGGTTGGCAAAGGGGCCAGCTTTACAAGAAAAGGGTAGGCAAGCGTCCAGCCTGTGTGACTTCAGGGGTGCCAGGAAGACTCCAGTACACTAGGAACACTGTTCTCCTGAGCTGTCTGGGACTGTAAGTCCACAGTTAGAACCGAAGCTCTTGAACTGGGCGCTGTGAGGCCTTTTAAATGCCCCCAAGTGCACCCCACCCACCCCCGCCCCTTAAGTTCTTTGTACTTTGCTACGAATCTTTGGCGGATCAGTTCAATGCTGCGAGCACTGATGGACTTTGAGGCTGCCCTAAAGCGGGTTTTTTGGTAAGACTACAGAGAGCACCTCTCCAGAGAGTGAGGCAAAGGTGCATGGCGGAGGGAGGAAAGGGCACAGACAGGAAGGCTGGGGGAGCTGGCAGCAGACGTCATCTTGCTCACAGTCTAGCCAGCGTCTGGCAGGGCTGAGAAAGGCCTCCAGCTGAAGGGAGCTGCCCTGCCCCAGCACCCCAGAGTGGGGCCTCGAGGCCTGCTCAGAGGCACTCTGCCATGCCTCCCCGTGAGAACCTGCCTCTCCCCTCGCCCTCTCCCAGGCCCACACGCACCTCTGCTGGAGAAGGGATGACTTCCTATGTGGTCTTGTTTACTTTTCTTCCTCCCCCATAAGCCCAGAGACTGGGTCTGAATCCCCTGGGAGCGCCGAGGGCCTTCTAGCAAGTGTTTGGTGGGCGCATCCACGGATATGCCTTCCTGTCTGAGCTGCGTCGGCAGTGGAGGGTCCATGACCCTGGGCTAGTGAGGTTGCAAACCCCCGCCTCAGTCTGGACACAAGCTTAGGAAACCGAGATGATGGGGAAGAGGCATGGGGCAGGTCGGGGCATGAAGCTATCACCACCTGTGGGCATCCATCCCAGAGCCTATCCTGCCAAGAGGTGACTCGGCCCTTTCCCATGGGCCTGCCCGACCGTCTCACACACACACCCCCTCTCATACCTTGGAGATTTCCCCATGAAAGGCCATTGGGATGACCTGTGAGGCTCTAACGGACGCTAAAAGAAATCATACCCTCCTTCTTAAAAGAAGTAAATAAAAAAGCAGAGTGTATCCAAACCCTCTTCCCGACAAGCATCAGATATTATACATTTTAGCAAATTGACATAGCACCGGTTTCCAGCCCTTGTGGTCGGTGGCATATGAGTGCCTGGAATTTGGAAAGCTCAAGGTTCCCTGAACAGTTGTGTGACCGTGGACACCGAGCACAGGGGGTTTCTTCAGTGCAGTACAGGAAGATCAGGAGATAGTCAATGGTATGAAACAAGCTTACCAGGCCTCAGCGAGGAGCTCTTTGAAATGCAGGAAGGGCGCTACAGTGTATCAATTTACCGCTTGCCCGGTGGACACTTGCAGCCCTTGCTCTGAGCCTCTGTAACACTTCCTGGTGGATGTGCACATGGAGAGGCAGATATCACCAATGGCTTTTAAATATTTAATATTAAATAAATTATTTTAAGAAAATTAAATGAAATATTTTAAATGTTTCTTAAGCAAAACACACTGCCATGACGACGAGCCGTCTGTACAGTGCACCTCACCGGAGCCAGCCATGTTTGAGAAATGAAAGCACATCAATGAAGGAATTGGAATGAGTCAATTGATGGCATATTGCATTAGCCGTGCCCTCTGACCTGCGTGATGCCAACCGCATGCTCTTTCCTCTCTGGGTAATTTAATCATTTTTCAGTTAAATTAATTTCTTAAAATCCTCTCAGAGAAGTCATCTGTATTTTAAAATACACACACACACACACACACACACATATATATATATATATTATATAAGAAAGAAAAAAGTCACTCCCCAGGTGGAGGTGAAATAAAGGACGAGTTGTACTGCTGTGACTCTCAAATCTCTCCTTTATTCTGGAAACTGAGTACTGAAGTTGTACTGCTGTGACTCTCAAATCTCTCCTTTATTCTGGAAACGGACAACATCCTGCTTCCTTTTGCTATATTTGAGAGGAACTTTCCTTCACCTTCCTGTGAGAACGTGCAGTCAGAGGCACCCAGACACCCCCAGGCCAAGACCCAGTCACAACAGTGTAAGACAACACAAGCGTAGCCAGGAGAGGTCACCTTGGCGTGGCTGCCAAACGAGGCCGCTGGCTGCAAAGGTGTGTTTGTGGAGGCAAGGCCTGAGAGAGGACAGTGTTTACAAGCCAGCCCCCAACGTTCTGTGCTCGGGCTTGCTGGGAGAGCAGTCTTCTGCAGGCATCTAGGAATTTGTCTGAGGCCCAAGCGCGGTGAAGTCATGTTAGAAGAATGTTCTCTCATTATCCTTACTCAGAGGGTGCAGGGAGTCTCAGAAGGGATGTTGTACAGTGATACCTTCTGTCTTGTATGTCTTTCAAGAGCTCCCTTCCACGGTGCTGTGGGCCCGAGGCTGATGTCAGGCGAGGTTAACTCCTTCACTGGCGTTTCCCTGCTGGGGGAGAGCGTGGAGGGGAGCCGTCTGTCTGCTCGAGAGGTGAGTGGAACCAGACGAGGACTCCCATGGAAGGGAAAGGGAGCTGATTACAAAGGTCTATAAAACCCGCCAAGGCATTTGTTTGGGAAAACAGAAATCCAAGAGCTGTGGTCTGGCCACAGTTCTGACTTCTGATGCGAAAGGCAGAGGGAGCAATGCAGGGACATGGGGACGGTGGAGGCGAGGTGAGCCAAGAGAGAGGCCAGGGGAAACAGATGAGATTAGGAGAGAAAGAAAAGATGAGGGGGAGGAATGGAAGGAACGAGACTCCAGGTGTGACCACAAAGCATCAGCAAGGGATATAGTGAGTGCTCCCTGGTAACCAAAGACTGGAAATACCAGGTATTTCCCATGGTCAGTGTCCTGGAGCTAGAAGAAACATCTTTGATGAGTCATCTGTGAGCATCTTAGCTCATGCCAAAGGACACGCAAACTTGAGCGACAGTTTCCTTAGAGGCTAGATTAGAACAATGAGATTGTAACTTCCAGTTCTGGTGAGGAGCCTCTTCCTGGTCTCTAGAACAGGTTGTGACATGTTCCACTGACCCTGTCTGTCGTCTGTCTCTCTCTCAGGAATGTATACATACGTCTACATGCACACACGTGTGAAAACCATTCCACATGAAATAAATACAACCCCAACTCTGGCAACCTCACCACTCACCATGACCTGCCAGCTACACTGTCTTCTGTCCTTCAATACCCTGGGCTATTTAATACCCCAATGTTATTTCCGCCACCCGGACCATCCCTTAGTCTCTTCCCCACTCCCAAAGAGCCATCTCTTCTTCCTCTTGTACCTCTTAACCACAAACACTGCTTCTGACCAACTGTCCCCATGGCCATTCCCATTGTTTTGGCACTGTCCCCTCTTATGTCCTGGCACAGCCTATCATTTATCAACATACACGTATGGATTCGTCTGCTGGTAAAGTCTCCCTGACACCGACCAGGCATTCCATAAATATGTGTGGATTCAATGAATGAGTGAATGGGATGGCATGTTCCGGAATCATGATTGAGAATGCACAGCTTGGGACACGGTCAGCAGTCCTCAACTGCCCTCCTGCCTCCTCTGGCCTGCTGCTCTGAGCCTAATTCCCACCAATGCCTGGAAGGGAGGACTCTGATCAGGCTATCCCTTCGTTAAAAGGGGGAGCAAGGACAAGCTACAAAGAGAGAAATGAGAGTACCAACTGAGCTGACGCTCCCTCTGTGTCATCGGAATGAGAACCACAAAAGAAAGCTCTGAACAGGAACCAGGGTACACGTTGACATGTTCTATGCCAGCAGTAAGGGTTCGGAGTCCTCACCCTACCCCTGGGAGTGCAGATGGTGCTCCCCAGAGCACCACCTCCAAGGCCGCCTGACCGGGAAGTGGTGATGAGAAAGGAAGGATTCTGCCCTCCAATCCAGTGCCCCTGACCTCTACCATGCTGCCTCTGGTGGAGACTCTATCCTCTTCCTCAGCTGCCCTATACTCGGGTCCAAGAAAAATCACAGAATAAGATCCACGTCTGGAGCTCCAGGAGTTGCTCTGCGCCCCTGCCCTCTGGATGAAAAGGAGGCAGTTATTTCTGCCTAAGGATGTATCTTTCCAGAAACGTGTCCAAAATGCACGCGTGGGAGTCCCCACACTTCCACCACCAGCTCTGCACAGCACTGTCATCGCTTTCTGGAGCCTGAGTACTTGTTCAGGGCTTGACGATCAGTCCACACATTAAACTCTTGGCCAAACATGTATGGCTTGACTTTATCCAAAGTCCAAACAAATCAGATACTCCTTTTGGATGGAAGACAAGTTCTTTCCTTTTATAATATTTTTTTTTCAGAAATTCAAAAAGACAGGCTGTGTTATGTCCACAAGTTTCTATAATCGCATCCAATCTTACAACCATCGCATCGATTGCCATAATGAAGGGCTTTGAAAAGTCAGAAGCTTCCAGAAAGGATAAAGAAATCAAAGCCTGTCTGAACCTTTGAGAACTTTCTTAACAGGACAGGATCCAAAAGCATTAATGAATTTGCCCCCTCTTTGTGGAACAGCAGAACAAAGCAACTCCAATTCCAAATGAGGAACAATTCTAAGGGCTTCCTCAAAGGATACGATGGGCTTTTTCCCCCTTGTTTTTGTAAAAAAATAATTTTAGGTCAATGGCCAATTTCTAATAGAGTCTACTTTATTCTACAAGTGAATCAGAGCTCAACTATCTGACCTATGAAAAGCCCAATGGGCATGACTGAATTCCATGGTCATTCAGATCATGGATGACTGCAAGCCCCAAACTGGATACTCCCTGACAATGGGGGAATAAGGTCATAAAATATTGCTCTCTGAAATTCGGGATAAAAATAATAATATAAAATGAACCACAATGATGTTAGTAATTTAGTTACTCATCTCTGATGTGGCGAGAGACACGTGAAGCTGTTGGCTACAGATTAGAAGGTCAGCAGAAAGAGGCACAGGCGGATCTCCTTTCCTGGGTTTCCCCTCTCTGCCAGGGATTGTCAGTGTGATTCCTGTGGGGTTGGGAGACAGATGCCAGTCGTACCTAGGAGGAGAATCTTTGATGTGGCGAAAGACTGTGAAACTGTTCCCCGTGGGTTAGAAAGCAAAAGGAAGCTCGTGCTTGCCCCGTGTATTGGGTAAGCTGACACTGATGAATGGAGGTCAGCCATAAACTTTTTGAGATGTTTTATAAATGTCTTGGGCAATGTACCTTTGGGCGGCCAGGAGATTCACACCATGCCCTGTAAGTCACGAGGAGAGACAGCATCTGTTGACAGATACAGCAAAGGACCCCGACAAATCAGAATGACGAAGATGGCACCGGACTGGGTCATGTTGCCTTCTCTCCTACCCAAGGCGTTCATGCCTCAGAGCCAAGGCTACAGCAACAGCCATTTGTGAAGCAGTGACTGAGTCAGGAACCAGGAAGATGCTCTACAATGTCTTCTCAACTTGTGGGTGGTGACCCCTTTGGGAATCGAACGATCCTTTCTCAGGGGTTGCCTGATTCATAACAGCAGCAAAAGGACAGTGATGACGTAGTAACGAAAATAATGTGATGGGTGGGGGGATCACCACCACATGCGGAACAGTACACTAGGGTTGCAGTGTGAGGGAGGTTGAGGACCACTGCTCTTTCTTTCTCACAACAACCAGAGGAGGAGACTCTGAGTGTTCCCATTTTCACGACGGGGCTCTTGAAGTGCAAAGGGATGGTCAATGTCAAACAGCAAATGTCAATGCTGGGGTTTTAGGGCAGCTCTTGACCCTAAACAATGCCGCTGTAAAAATGGCACGGGGTGGGGTGGGTCTGCAGTGGAGAGAATCACTCTCACCATCAGCTCGAGGCCAATTCCTGGGTGGCAGAGGCCGGCCGTATCTCCAGCCTCCAGCCGTTTCACTCACTCTGATATCAACCAGGCCTCTCAGGGCAGTCTACCTCTCTCCTGGGTTTGACAGTTTGCTGCAAGGGCCACATAGAACTCAAACACCGTACTCTCAATTATGGGGCTTATCAGGAAAGGAATGGGTCACAGTTCAGGATCAGGAGTGGTCAGGAAACAGCTCTTTGATCAGAGCACAACTTCTCAGCTGTTCCTACTGCGATGTCTCTCTCTGACCCTCAGCCTTTCAGCCACGAAGCTCCTGGGCCTCTGCCCTGCTCAGGCCAGGGTTACAAAACTCCCTCACTTCTGCCAGAAGCACCGCTCTCCACCATCAAGCCTTGGCCCATAGGCACTCAGCTCTAGTTCCGTGGGCTGGCCAACCTAGCTCCCCAGGCAATATCACCCTGCCAGTGTTTCTCCTGCAGAAAGTCACTCAGCTCCCTCAATCCATGGACCATGGCTGCCCATCTCCTGGTGCCATGACCCCTGTCATCTCTGCTTACCAACTTGCCATCTCCAGAGCCACAGTTCTGTCTCCTTGATCAAACAGGTTCCGTTCAGGGATCTGGGGTCCAAAGGATACACTCTACTTCTGGGTCTTCTTGCTTGATAATAGTGAAAGTCTCCTTTCTGCCTCTGGGGTGACTCATCTTAAACCCTAATAGGCATAGAAACATTGACCATCCTCTGGTTAGGGCCCCATATCCATCATTTGCCTGGTCCTACCTTTCACAAGGGGGCCATAGCCCTTATTGACATGGATATTAGCAAGCTAGCCAATCTTTTGGTAGACCCAAAGCACCTGACATCTGCACAACCCTACCATGTCCATTGGGTGGGAGTGACCAAGCCTATAGCTCAAAAGATCATATTAAGTAATGTGCTGCCTTGCACCCTTAATGGCAGCAATGGCAGAAAAATTGTCCTATAACGTTGATCTAAAAGGCAGTTATCTGAAACAAAGTTGTGGCAAAAGGCCTCCAGAAGCTTCGAGATGAATAATCTAAATCAATTATCCAGATTGGAATATCCCTGGAGGGAGGAGGCCACTCCAACCTGCTGAAGACATCCCTTAAGAACTCTCAATTCCCTTTGATCTAATTCAGTGTTCACCAGAATAACATTCTGATGGGTAATTTGATCTCCTGGGGATGCCTTTCTACTGGGAGGAAATATCCTGTGCACATGACATGAGCAGGATGGGTCAGCCTGCCGGGTTTCGCATCTGGGACCGACAGCAACATGCTCAGGGGAATGACAAACCCGTCATGGCTGAGCAATATCATTGGGAGTCGATGATTGAAATGGGTCATCTCAGAAGTAGCTGAAAGAAAGTTTCTGGTCCTGACAAAAACCAAGGACCCGACTCTGCGCCTTCACTGAGCTCCACCAAAATTTATGTGCAGTCTGGGGATTCACCTTGAAACGACCTCCCAAGCTCTCTAGCCACATATTGAATGACTGCAGTAGAAGACCTCTTTCAGTGAATGAGGTTAAGGGATAGTCACATCGCATGAGCACAGTCTGGCTAAATATAACTATGGGATCAATGTGGAATGCCACAACAGCCCATGGGCCACTCAATAAGTCATCAGTCACTTGGACAAGTGAGTCAGGCGGGTTCTTTCTCTGGCAGGGAACTCAGGAACCTTTGAAGACTGGCACACCCGGGTCTCCTCAAGAAAGCTGCTCTGAGAGCACCTTCCTCACAACACGGCCTTTTCATTCTGGTCCTCATGTGGTGGGGACCCCCGACCAGAAAATGATGTTCGTAGCTACTTCATCACTGTCATTTTGCTCCTGTGATGAATTGGGCGACCCCTGTGAAAGGGTGGTTCAGTCCCCAAGGGGGTCACGACCCACGGGTTGAGAACCGCTGCCCCAGAGACTCTTTCTGCAAACTAGACCTTGTTCATGAATGAAGCCCACACCACACCCCTGGCTTCACCTGAGGAGCCAGAGAACCCCACAAGTTATGCCTAGATTCAAGGCAAGTGAGGGAAGCCATCTACCACTCAGATTAAGCATGAAGCTCTCTGTCCAGCAGAAAACAAACACACAGAGAAGAACAAGCTTGCGGACTGATAGCAATGCCATAGGAAGGGGTAGTACTGTCTTTTGGGGTTTCTGAGACTATAACTCTATGGGGGGAGAAGACCTTACTTGTCTCTTGAGGAGCAGCAAGAGGTTTCGAACTGCCAGACTTGTGATTATCAGCCTACCACACAACCACTACGCCACCAGGGCTCCCTCTGTCCAGCAAGGGCACTAATTAGATACAAGTAAGACTCTTAAAACCAAACCCACCATCACGGACTCCATGCCAATTCTTAGAGACCATAAAGGACAGGGTGGAATTGCCCCTGTGAGTTTCCAGGAAGCTCTTTCTCTCAAGGAGCGGTTGGGGGTTTCGAACTGTGGACCTTGTGGATCGCACCTCAACGCATCCCCACTACACCACCAGGGCTCCTAGACTCACTCTCTCTTAGGAAGAGGAGTTGTTAGGTGAGCGTAGACAGGGTGGACTGCTCCAGATCTCGTGTCTGCGAGGCTGCTGAGAGTTCTAGTCTTAGCCACTTGGGAGGGCGAGAATGTATCGCTCCCCATTTGGAACACTTACTCTTTGCATTGAATCATTTCTCCACCAAGTGGTATTCCCGAATCTAAATACATGGTCTGCTTCTGAAATGTCATTCTTGAAGTTGTTCTTTACACAACTTTTAGATTCAACGATCAGGATGCCTGGGTTCCAAAATGGGTTAGACGACTAACTGCCAGGCCAGCTGGTGGAAACCATCAGGTGCTCCATGGGAGAGAAATTGGGACTTTCTACTTTTGTAAAACATCACAATCTGGGGAATTCACAGGGGGCAGTTTTGCCCTGTTTTACAGGATTTCTATAAGTTGGCCTTGACCTAGTGGCAGTGACTTTGGGTTTGTGTGTGTGTGTGTGTGTTGTAGATTAAATAACTTTTCAATAATCATTGGCAAACAACCAATATCTTAATCATTAGCATCCACGATCAGCCAGAGTCTATTTTTTCATTTATTCCGCATCTACTAGGGAGAGGAGTGCTCGTGGAAGATTGGGTTAAATGTTGGTGGGTTCGAACTATTGGTGGGCTACACTGTGGCAGAAAGATGAGGCTGTCTGCTTCGATAAAGATGTCCAGCCTTGAGCGGAGGGAGTCAATCATCGAAGGGCAATTATCGTCTGAATCCACTACTACAAGGATGAACGCCTATAAGAAAGCAGGCTATGCTCTCAGGCCATGTCGTCTTCTGATCTGCTCTCGCAAGCCACAAAGCCGAGAACCTGCCTAGTGCCCATGAACCATCCATCGCCTCCTTCATATGAACACCTGAAAACCCACTTCCACAGAAGAAACCTCATCTCAGCTGGGGTCAAGTTTTCAAGATGCAACGAGTGGGAGGCCATTCAGCTGCTGCCACACCACAGTGTGCTAGGGTCACCCCCAATCAACAGACACTCCCACAACAGTGAAAGGCGAATCTTACTGGATATTCAAGTCAAGCTGAAGGGAAGAGGGCATACGTGTCTCAGAGAAAGCGATGACATGACTGCTCAACCAGACGGAGCAGCAACCTCTTATTGGGAAAAAGGCTTACCATTACTTATATAGACCCCTAAGGGGAGAATACACCCAGCACTGTGTTCCTAATTGAGCACTGTGCCCCAATTTCTCTCCAGCCTTTGGTGACCCGGGTCATGTGCTACAGTCTACTGGGACATAGGCTCTGTCTTTTCAAGGTGCACAACATCCTTCATAGGCCCTACCCAAGGGAATCAATGTGGAAACCCCACTAAACAAAACTGGGGTTGACCTCAAACTCCCCTGGCAGATGTAAGGAACCAACTGACTCCCTTGAACTTAAGGCTGACACACTCTAGCGTGAGAAGCAACAAATAACTGCTTTCTTATGACATGTACAGCATTAGGCATGATTCTGCCATTGTGGATGAGCCTGATGGAAAGGCATGCCCTGACACCAATTCCCACTGTTTCTTTGAATAGTGTCCAGTTTATAGATTCAACTTAGGGTTTAACCTGCTCATATATTTTGGCCTGAAACCAGCCTAACTTGTATCATTTGTCTCAAAACTGCATTATATTCTGTATCATTGGCTAAATTAATAAATAACCCATAGACTATCTTATGCGCTGGGGGTCAATTCATAATGTTCTCTATCATAAAATAATAATCTTGTCTCCAAGGTGAACCAGAGACATACGTCAACCGTAGATGTATAAATGGACTGGGGACTTACATTTAATTCTAGCCTCAATGTAAGAACTAGTTCTTATGACAAGGCCATACTTGATGCTCACCCTCCTGAAGAGATCACGAAGGGACGGGTGCTATGGCAAAGTGTGATGAAGCAGCCAGACGCTACCCATCCATCAGGAAGAAGAGTGTCTGGACTCTTACAGGATGATCTTCAAGCAAGCAGCCATCTAAGTGAGGCTTCATCTAAGTCCACGTGTGAGAAGCACACCAGCCTGTGTGATCCAAAAATGGTAAATAATAATACCCAAATCCCAGGGAAGGAATGGGACCAGACCTGAAATTGTGAACACCCAGTTTCCAGAAGGCTATGGATGAAAGTTGAATTCCAAAATCCTTCTGCAGGGTTCTCACATGGATTAAGGCTTTAGTGAATCCCCTCTGATCATATTCCAGGGATGTGCCTAACCTTGCTATCACACAGAGAACATTGTAAAGTCAATTATGGCAGATGCAGTTAGGTTAAAATATAATACCTTTTCATTTGATCTCCCTTGTGACCCATTTTTAAGTTGCTTCAGTTTTTAATATCTTCTGCTTTCTTTACAATTGAAGTTTTTCCTCCTTTTTATCTACTCATTGTTGTTTTCTTCTTCTTCACCATCTCCTCCTCCTCCTCTCTTCTGTTTGTGTTTGGTATAATGTTCTGTATATGAAATCCATGATAGGTAAATATAGGATGACAGAAACTGGAATAATAATTACCTAGTGGCATGGCAAGAGGTCGGGGGGGAAAGGAGAAGCTAGCCACAATGAATATGAGGTCGGGGGGAAGCGTTCTAGAACTGCTGACCTCTGGACTAAAATTCTCTATCAAGGACCTAGGAGTCTTCTTCTGGAACTTAGTTTTCAAAAACATTTGAAATATAGAAGAGCTTAAAACTGAGCTGTAAGGTGACTTCTCCAAATCTTATTTAAAAGTTGATACAATATTCATGGTTTGCACCTTCAAATGTGGGTTGAATAAAATCTTCAACATACAACTCAGAAAGTAAAGCTGCCGATGATTAAATGTTTACTCGGTGCCAGGGATGATGCTTACTGCTTTGTTGGTCCTCTTGCATTTAATCTTCAGAAATGAAATATTTTAAAGGCTTCTTGGTGGCACCGGAAGCAGTCTTGATGGCACAGTGATTACAGGTTGGGCAGCTAACCTCAAGGTGAGCAGTTCAGAACCAGCAGGGGCTCCATGGGAGAAAGGGGAGGCCTTCTATTCCAGAAAAGTAACAGTGTCGGGAACCTACAGGGGCCACTCTAGCCTGTCTTAAATGGTCACTATGGGTTGGCACCAGTTCAATGGCAGGGGGTTTTGAGGGCAGCATAATTAGGACTCAGTCACTAAATAAGAGGTTGGTGGTTCATATATATTCAGTGGCTCCACGGGTGAAATATCTGGCAATCTGTTTATGTAAAAATTACAACCTAGGGGGCTGAGCCCCAGTGGCACAGTGGTTGTGCGCGGGACGGCAGCCCACTGGGCTGGCGGTTCAAATCCAGCAGCAGCTCTCCAGGAGCAAGGCTGGGCCTCCTACTCCCACCAGAGGGCGGTGATGCCACACACACAAAAATTACAACCCAGGAACAATTCTATGGGGTTTCTATGCTGTCACAAGGGGTTGCTGTGAGTCCCAGTTGACTAGATGGCCCACACCAACAGCAGTGGTACTGCTTTATACAGATCTTGATGAAGAAGATGAAAAATAAAAATAAAAACCAAAAATCTGGTTCAGCATCTACCAAGGGGATCTTGTTACTTTTATGCAAGCTTAAGGAATTGGGAATGGAGACCCCCCCCCACCTTTATGACTTCTGGGTCTAGTTACTTACCATGTGTTATGGGGCATGGCATGTCTTGTTCACTCTATTAATCAATACTAGTTATTAATGATTACTGCCAATCATTTTCAATATTTTTATTTGAGGGGGATGATCTCAGCTCCAATAGAATAAACTCTGCCTATCATTTCATTATTATAGCTTCAATCTAGTTTATTTTCTATGTTTAGCATGCTTAAGCATCTTTCTAGAGAGAACACCCGTGGAGAGGGGTCTTAGGTTAGTTCTTATCAGTTAATGCTTCACTAATCAGTCAATGTTTTAATAAGGATTAGTTGATGGCCAGCTGAGAACAAGAACAGAATTCTGCTTGGGCAAGTGGAGATGGAAAGGTACTCGGGACAATTGGAGGACCGGTGAAGATCGAGTGAGAGCGCGTCTAAAACACAGACTTCACTCAAATGCATTTTGCCCGGACTCTGCCCCACTCCAGATGTCCCGCAGAAGGTGGCATGAAGGCAAAGTCCAGTGGGTACTTCTTAATACTATCTGGCTGATGTATGAATGAAGAGGAGCTGACGGCAACCTACAAGGATGAAATTGAGTCCTGGGAAAGGAAAGCCGTGGTCTGGGTTTTACTCCATAGGCAATGCAGACTATTTGAGAACTCTTTTAGTTATTGCTTTGGCTGTGATCTGCAAGGCCAGCACTTGGAAACCACCAACCATGTCTCGCGAGAAAGACATGGGGAAACCGTTACCGTCTCAGAAACCCACAGGGGCAATTTGACCCTGTCCTGCAGGATCACTATGCGTCGGTATCGACCCGCTGGCAGTGAGTTTGGGGTTTGTATGGAGCTTAGCAGGGAGCTGATGACATTAGACGTATGTTGCATGGACCCCTACCCGCATGCATTGTAGCAAGTCGCCGCTGCATCACAGAACGGAGCCCCATAAGGTTTCCATAGCTTCATGGAAGTGGAGTGCCAGGACTTTCTTCCATTGTGCTCGCGGCTGGGCTTGAACTGCCAACCTTTTGGTGAATCATCAAACAGGATGGTGGGCTTCGTATGTAGAGCAAGTGGGACACTGGGTCCGGAACCAAATTCACTGCCATAGGGCAGGGTGGAATTGCCCCCTCCTCCCGTGGCGGGGGGGGGGGTGTTGTTCTAAACGGTAATTTTTTTACGGTGGTAGAAAGTCTTATCTTTTGCCCCAGGGGCTGCTGGTGGTCTCAACTGTGGACCTGGCCCTTAGCAGCCCAACGGGCAACCACTATGCCACCTGGGCTTTGCCGCCTGGGGTAGGAAGCCCTTCAGGTAAGAGATCATGGAGCCCAGAATGAGGCTGGTGGACGATCCAAATAGAAAGAGGGGTGCGAAGCTGCAGACATGGCCACCCCCTGGGTGTGCGGACCAGCAGAGAGCACACCCAGGCTACAAACACCTAGCGATTCCAGACGGGCGAGATCCAAGAACTTCTAGTCTCCTTCCCCACTAGCTAGTGTCACGCACTCAAAACTGTCCAAAGCTGACATCAGGCGGCAGATCGCCAAGTGCCTAAATAGGCAAAAACAGACCGGTAAAACCCACGGGAGAGGGCTGAGCCCTGGTGGCGTAGTGGTTGTGCACGGGACTGCGGCCCACTGGGACGGAGGTTCAATTCCAGCTCCCAAGAGCAAAGGCTGGGCCTCCTACTCCCACCACCAGGGCAGGGATGCCAAAAAAGAAAAAAAAAAACCACGGGAGGAAAGAAATTGACCTGGCAGAGGACAAGGGTGTCTTCTGGTGTCTTCTAAACGAGGGGGTGTGTGGACAGGGATCACACACACACACACACACACACACACACACACACACACACCCAAGACCTCTTCCTTGGGAAAGGCAGCGCTAATCAGGGTTGGGGCTTGGTGCCCCGTCCTGAAAGCGCCCCTTTTTATTTCCTCCCTTTTGTATTGGACCACAGCATTTCTGAGAGCCCCTGCAGAGCGCAAACCCCAGGGAGGGGAGGGGCTGCTGTATCTTTTCAAACGCTCCCCCTGTCTTGTCTCTAACATGGTTTCATTCGGTTGAAAATACGCTCCCCTCTCGTCTTCTAATCTCGTTCTTTATAAATCACCGCACAGCTCCGGGGAAGGAGGGAAGGCCTGGGCACGGACGTCACCAAGACAAAGCCCAGCCTCCCCCTCCTCCAGCCTGCATCTCTTCCCAGCCTGCCGCCATCGCCGGCCCCGCTCGGCCTTCTCAACAGCATCCTGGCTCGTTCCCACGGCAACCGGCGCGGCGCCCCCGTTCTGGGCTCAGACGCGCCCCGCCGCGCGCCCCGAGGCTGCAGCCCCCGCCTCGCCCCCACCCCACCCCCACCGGCCCCATCCCCACCCCACCCCCGCGTGCGCGCGCGCGCGCGCTCTCGCCCCGGCGCACCTGCGCGAGGAGGGTGGTGGCCTGGTTGCCAAGGAAACGTCAGGACGCCGAGCAGCCGCCCCCACCGCCTCCGCCCCATAGACAGCGCGGCCAGCTTGGCTGAAAGCTGCCTCCTTGGAGGCGCAGGAAGAGGGGCCGGTGCGGGGAGGGACGACGCGAGGAGGCGGCCCGGGACGACGACTGCCTCCCGGCGATTGATGTGCGGCTCTTGGCCACCGATCCGCCCGCTGGCCCAGTGTGTTGGCTCCATTAGACTCTGGCCGGCAAGAAAGCACTGATCCTTAAGGTAACGACCTACCGGGCCCAGTGTGGGCAGCAGGCGGGCAACCTGGCGTCCTCCTGGCCGGCTTCAGGAGGGCCATGGGGCCCAGAGCCCGATGGCCCCTCCGCTTCCTCTCCCAGGCTGGTCCCAGCCCTCCTTTCTTCCTGCCCCAAAGGGGCGGATTTTGAAGAATGCGTGACCCTTGGCTCAGTGGCCGTACCCCAGACCTACAAGCCCTGGGGAGGTGGACGCTGAGCCCAGCACCCTGGGGCTCCTGAGGGCCAAACTGTTGGCATTGTCAGTGTTGTTATGAATAACACACACACCCACACCCACACACACACCCACACACACACACCCCACACTGCCCACCATTAAAAAAAAACTACTATCACTAGTTACCATGGAGTCGATTCTGACTCGTGGCCACACCGCGTGTCACAGAACTGCTTCCTGAGGTTTTCCATTCCCGAGCTGATGCGTGAGCAGTCGAAAGCTCGAACTCATCAGCTACTCAGAGGGAACGATGTGTAGCCTAGGAAAGAAACCCTCTGTGGGCACTTGTACTGTAGGATGGGTCAGAATTGACTCCACAGCAGCCTTTCAGAAAGTGGACCACCAGGCCTTTCTCCCAAGGTGCCCCACTGGCATCCTAACCCACAGCTAGTTGTGCCATCTGGGGACTCTGTGGTGATTAATAAGACAGCATCACGTTGCTCATCAAGCCCTGTGACAAATTCACCCCCTAGAACGTTTTTCTAAGTCAACATTTCACAAGTCTGCCCCTCGTGGGCTTTCACAATGCACAGCATCAACATCAGAATTCTTACAAGCCTCCCTCCACTGCCCCATGATTTCCGAAACCAAAATGGCTGGAAGAGGAAATGGCCCCTCCCCACCCCATCACTGTGGCCTAATTTCTTCTTTCTCTGGTGGTCACTGTATTCTCTCAGGAGGAGGGAAACCCCAGGAGCTTGGCTGGTGGAACCTTCTGCGGGAGAGAAGACTGGCAACCAGTCGCAGTAAAGAACCCAGACTCAAATTCACGGCCATCTGCTAGTGTCTGACTCCCAGGGACCTCACAGAACAGAGAAGACCTGCCCTTGGGCATTTACAAGATTTGCAATCTGTACTGAGGCAGAATACCTCATGTTTCTTCCCTGGAGGATTGGTGGGTTCTAACTGCCAGCCTTTATGGGCAGGTAGCCTACTATGGCCTCTGTTCTATGGGGGTCACTCAGAGTCAGAATCAACAAGGGTATATACAACAACAAAAACTGCTGTGGGGGGGGCAGGGAGTGCTAAGAAATTTGGATGTAACTCACTAGCCTGGGCTACTTATCCTTGAGACATTTTTATGAAATAAGTTTAAAATTTTTCATCATATTTGCCATTACAAGTTTAATTGTGGGAGATGAAATCAGGCCTGCTGAAGTCCTTCCAAGCACCCAATAGTGGCCGAGAAGAGTCGGTTGAGTGGGAGATGATTAATATAGCCATTTAGAGTTTGTTTCAAAGGGACCTTCAGCCTCAACGAGCAAACAAACCAACCCACTGTCAAATGGATGCAGGCTCACGGTGACCCTTCACAGGGTTTCCAAGGCTGTAAATCTTTATGGGAGCAAACTTATAGTCATTTTCCTTTATGGTTGAACCACTAAAATATTCATTCTAATGATATCTCCAACATGAGAACAGCAACAATCAATCAAACAAAAAGAAACAAGTCTCTTGATTGTTATTTAAAGAGAAATCTCCTCAAATAGATTATCTTGACAAATGTGGTCATAAAACAGAAGGACCGCCTCGATGCGTGATTTCTTTAGACAAGGGAAAGAGATCCAAGTATTTTCTACAGTCAGATTCTATCCTCCCTAGTCCGGAACCTGTTTGGCTTCCTCTGAAATGTACCCTACAGAGGAAGGCACATGTCACAAAGTTCTTAGAATAGTCCTCATGGAAATTTCACCGAGAAGCAGAATGTTGAGGCCAGGAAGAACCCCTTACTCTGGCTTTCAGCCAAACAGACTTCCCCACTCCCTCCCCCACATCCCACCGAGGCTCACCTCTTCCTCTCCTCCCTATGTGCAATGTCTGCTTACATTGATGGATGTAGTACAAAATCGGCACAATGCATTCTCACCAGAGACTTAAAACAGAAGTGTGCATGACCACGAGTGGATCTTAAATTAAGAAGCAGTTCAAAGGTGAGCAACAGAAAGAGAACATGGACTGTTTTTATTTTAGAAACACGCGCCCTGCCCACATTTTATTACTGTCCTCCCCCAGTCCCCATCGTCCACCTGTCTATATTTGCTGAGGAACATTTTTTTGGCTTCAAATGGCCATCTGGTTGAGTAGGCCCACAACGCTGAGATCTACGGATTAAGCCTGGCCCCGTGTGAATTTATTTCCATACAGCCATTACAGTTATTCCTGTTTCTCCTTCAGCCTGGTCAGTTTGACCCATTTTTCGGGGAGGGTGGAAGTTCAAGTGACACTTCAGGAACACACAGAATGGTTGCCTAGACAACCGCTCCTTAAGCTATCTCTGATCATCAGTTTCCTTGACTCCTGGAATATTTGTTTAATCTCACCAAGCATTCGTGTAGTATTTAAATAAGAAAGTATGTGGAGTATCACAATGCTTCCAAACATTAGAGAATGAAAGGCAACGTGATAGGGAGTTCACAGGGGGAAAGAGATGTCAGTAGGGAGTTTTCAAGCCCTTTATTTGGTAGGTGATTGTGAAGTCAGAGGTAGCCTAGCAAGTCACTTAAGGTTATTTCCCACCTGTTTAAACAAAGTTGTGTCATGTCTCTTGAGCTGGAAACCTCTTGCACTAAAGTCATGAGAGATTAGCTGGCTTTTCTTTTAACTTTATAACCGAAATGTATCCTCCAACTAGACTCCGGGATGTGCCCTTGTAGTGACCATGAACATATTTCCATTATGCTCCGTGAGATTCCTCATTTTTTTTTTCTGCCTGATTATTATTCAGACCGGCTACTCTCTCCCCTCCCACAGTAGCACCAAGGGTTCATCTTTCTGCCTGTTTCAAACACCATCGTTTTCTGCCAAAGGTGGAAACATCCTTGGATTCCATGCAGGTGCACATTCATATGAAAAGTTTTCAATGGTCTTTTCGAATCCAGTCCTATGAAGGACTATGAAAATGCTCAGAGATGAAATTTGGGTTCTGGCTCGGCCTGGGGAACCACGTCTTGGATGGTAGTTTTAGATCAGGGGGTGCCTGAGAGTCCATGCATATCCAGAGTGACCCTGTGTGGCTGAGTCTAGCTACCCAAGAGGTTTTTTGCAGTGGTCATCTTTTTGCCCGGGCAGTGGCTGATGGGTGTGGTTGGTCCACCATTCAGCCAGCATCTGTCGTGCCAACAGGGCTCCATGGATTTAGAGGACAACTCTTACAGACCCGCCTTCTGTTATTTGACAGAAGATCATCCCGGAAGGTCTTGTACAAGTTTTCCCTCAGGGTCAGGGTAGCTTACGGAGTCTTTCAAAGTGCTACGATGAGGAAATCTCCTAAGATTTTCTAACCTCCAAGCCTGGAGAGTTCACACTTCCACTCCGGACCACCCTGCTTCTGCAGAGATCTGTACCTGAAATAAGCTGGAGGAGGGAGGGGGTTGCTCAGAATGTGGCCTCGAAGCCAAAGACATCTCTGCCCTCTCTCATGCTTCCTCGGAACCGACTGCAGCACCTGTCGCCTGGCAGTCACAAGGTGCGCGGCTTTCACAAGGCAATAAGCCACATGATGTAGGACTTTGAATCCTATAGATGTCTAGCAATAGCTTTATTACCCAGCTCCCCAAACCCACTCCCACAGAGCTGATTCTGACCCATGACGGCCCTCCTGAAGGTTTCTGAGGCTCTAAATCTTTAAGGGAGCAAACAGCTTCATCTTTCTTCCCTAGCGGGTTTGAACCACCGACCTTGCCATTAACAGCCTGACAGCACCACCAGGGCTTCTTTCTTTATTAGCAGTGCCATTCATATTTTGTGTGTGTATAAACTCCCCGCCAGCCCCCCTCTCCCCATGGCTCAATTTTCAGCCGAAGACTAGATGGGTCTGTAAAGAGAATGGAAGCACCAGCGGGGTACACACACCTCCACTTCATCAGCCATTTGAGATCAAAAGAGCAGCGTTTACCCAAGGTCAAAGTTCAGAAAGGCCAGGCAAGGAAACAAATGACAAGGAGGATGTGGGAATTGTTGTCAATGCGAGGCAGCAAACCGCGAATGAATGGCTCAAGGTGAAGCTGATCTGCTCTGGACAACTTTAGCCAATTCACAAGAGGAAGTCTTTTAAAAGCAAATCAAAAGAGAATAATATTATACATCAAAAATCCAAAGCCAAAGCAAGCCCTCTGCCATGGAGTCAGTGACCCCCTGTGGGTTTCCGCGACTCTCACGGTGCACAGGGGTAGACAGCCCAGCCTTTCTCCCCCAGAGACGCTGGTGGTTTCGAACTGCTGACCTTAGGGATCGCAGCCAAACTCATAACCACTACCCCACCAGGGATCCTCTGAAGTCTCAAAATACCTTAAAAAAGAGTGAACGTAAATATTTTGTTTATAAGGTGAGATCACACCCATCAACATCAAACTTCCTCCTTTCCCCTTGCGAAACTCACTGCCGAGCGTCTCCAGCCGGCCACTCCATTCCACACTCTTACCAAGGTCATGACCGGCCTCCATCATGAAGCGCACTCTTCATAGGGTCTCTGAAACGGCACCTCCCTGTTGTTTGCCTCCAGCTCCTCTGACGCCTCCTTTCTGTCTTCTTTTGGGGGGGCATCACTGCCTCTGGTGGTCGTGGGCGCTACCCAATGCAGCTCCTGAGAGCCGTTGTTGGATTTGAACCGCCAAGCCCACGGGCCGCAGTCCTGCACGCAACCATTTACGCCACCAGGGCTCAGCCTCCCCTTTCCGTCTTCTTTAGATTTGCCCCTCAGCTCCTTGTTCCTAAAATGTGAATGCTCCTCAGGGGTTTGTCCCGGGTCCTCTTCTCTCTCCAGTGCCCACTCCTGTCCAGGGCAGCTCCTTCACCAGTTCAGCGCTCACCAACAGGCCAGCACTGTCCAAACCTTGATCTCTCTACTGAGCTCAGAACCTTGATTCCAACTCCTGACTTGACATCTCCATGGGGGGTGGCCCCAAAACTTCACACTCCATGTCGTTGTCTCACCAACCTGCTGCTCCTCCAGCATTTCTTAAAGGGAATAATGACCCCAAAGCAGTAATGGCTCAAGCTAGGAACCTGGACCTCTTCCATTATACTTCCTCTTTCCTCCCCATCCATATAATCATCAATCTTGATTTTCTCCCCTCCTCCCTGAAATCCATCATGGTTAAGAGCATAGACCCCGGCATAAGAGAGTCTGGACTCAAGCCCCCTCCCTCGTCCTTAAGCAAGTGACTTCGTCCTGCCACGCACCTGCCGTGCAGAGCTCTGAAGAGTGGATGAGCTCCTAAGTATGCGTCCCAGCCAGAGCACCAGCACTCCCACAGTCGGCAGATCACAGACTCCATCCATCTCCTCTTTCTTCTCATCATTTCTCTGCGTTCTTTCCTCAAGTGTGGGCACCATTTTCTATCATTATTCTATTACAGGCCCAGTAGTCTTTCTGCGCCCCCCCCCCAACCACACACACACACACACACACACACACACACACACAATAACAGCCAGAGGAACCTAGGAAAACCCGTGTCTAGTAAGCATTTGGGAGAAAGGCGAGGCCTTCTACTGTCAATAGTGACAGTCTCGGAAACCCACAGGGGCAGTTCCCCCCCATCCCAAAGGGTCACTAGGAGTGAGTGAGTGAGTGAGTGAGTGGAGTGAATGGGCATTTAATCCAGGATGAGCCCTTGCCCGTCCTGCAGCCCCCTGGCGCCGATCTCTGCTCATTTTCTGCTGCAAATGCTCCAGCCTCTGGTTCCTCCTTGGCACCACCTCTGTGCTGCCCTGTGGCCGCTACACCTGCTGTCCTGTCCCATCGCCTTCAGCAAGACGGACTGCCTCACCCACTCATTAGCCAACCCAAGGGTCAGCTCCCAAGGAGTTTTGCCTGGCCCTTTGAAACTACGCATCAGCAAAGACCACTGGGCTCCTGCCCCTTCGTAATGATCTCAATGAGGGTGCACGTATCCAGGGTCTCCCACCCATGGTTGCCAGCACCCCGAGGGCCATGCCCCAGTGCCCACGGTGGGATTGGGGCACAGTCACTGTTGAATACATGGATGTAAGGACCCCGGGGCTTCCGACTGCGGTCATTGCTAATTTAGCTGGGCTCGCGGGTTTTCTTTCCCGGCACCCTGTCAAGGTGCTGCTGCCTCAGGTATCCGTTAGCCCAGCTCCCTGCGATCAGGCAGGACAGGCTTGCCGAGGCCACCTGAGGAGCATGGCTGCATTATTGATGCCTGGAAGGGGGGAGTGGGGCCAGCAGGGCATCAGCACCCACCCGAGGCGTCCCACAATCTTCCAGAAACATCTGTGTTCTCCTGACACCAGAGATTAGATGAATAAGGAGGGCGGGGGAGGCAAACCCAAAGATGTCAACCAAGGAGTCTGTACCGAGCCGTTTGTGTGTCTTGTGCATACAGGTTGGGGATTGAGAATCACGATGCATGAAGTGGGGGAACGGCAGAAGTTGGTCAGCGACGCCCAGTATCTGCGGGACATGCAGCATAAGGCGGACTCGGAATATCAGGTAATGGCGGGAAGCCAGACTTCTCTCCACCCTTCGTGCCCAGCCATGCTCACATTCAGTGTGGGGTGGGTAGGTGACATGTTAGCCCACCATCTTCTTTTTTTTAAAAATCATTTTATGAAGTATGCAACTTTCCTCTAGTTCTCAAATGCTTCCTCCCATCATCACGATCCCAATTCTACCAGACATCCCAACCCAGCTAGACCAGGAGATGTACACTGGAGTCTGACACGTGGGGAATTTAGGATAGATGATCCCTTCTGGACCAGTGGTGGGAGTGGTGATACCAGGAGGGTGGGGGGATGGTGGAATAGAAAGGGGGAACCATTTCCAGGGATCTACATATAACCTCCTCTCTGGGGGACAGACAACAGGGAAGTGAGTGAACAGACACACTGGACAGTACAATATGAAAAAGAAATAACAATTTGTAAATTATTAAGGGTTCATGGGGGAGGGGTGTGGGAAGAGAAATATGGGGAGCTGGTTCTGGGGGCCTAACTGGAGGGAGGATGTTTTGAGAGTGATGATGACAACAAGTGTGAAATGTGGTCTGTATATACAATTGATGCATGTATGGATTGTGATGGGAGTTGTATGAGTCCCCGATAAAATGATTTTTTTTTAAAAAAGAGGAGGAAAGAGGATCTTATCCCAAGGACTCAAGTAGAAAATATTTGGAAATGAAGATGGCAACATGTGTACAAATATGCTTAATACAAATGATATATGGAAAGTTATAAGAGCTGTAAGGCCCCCCAATAAAATTACTGAAAAAAATCATTTTATTGTGGGTTCGTACAACTCTTATCACAATCCATACATACAGCTGTTGTGTCAAGCACATTTGTACATGTGTTGCCATCATTCTCAAAACAACTGCTTTCTACTTGATCCCTTGAGCCTCGGCTCCTCATTTTTCTCTCGCTCCCCACTCCCCCTCCCTCATGAACCCTTGATTATTTATGAATTATTATTATTATTATTATTATTATTATTTTGTCATGGCTTACACTGTCTGATGTCTCCATTCGCCCACTTTTCTATTGTCCGTCCCCCAGAGAAGGGGTTATATGTAGGTCCTTGTGATCGGTTCCCCCTTTCTACCCCACCGCCAACCCCGCGCGCCCCCCCCCCCCCCCATTCCCGGTATCACCACTGTCACCATCTGTCCTGGATTCCCAGTGTCTCTGGTTCCTAGCAGGCTGTGTGACTACCACAAGAAGGTCACACCAGCTCCCTGAGCCTTGGTGTCGTGCTCTGCCAGGGGAGTCCAGAGAGGCCCCCCTCATGGTGTCGTGCAAATGCATGGAGAATGAAAGACGCGAAGGAGCCCAGTCGCCAGTGGGTCGATTCCGACTGAGAGCAAGTCTTGAAGAAGCACCCCACAGGGTTTCTGGAGCTGCCCATCTTTAAGGAAGTGGAACCACTGCCGCCGCCGCCTCCTCCCACTGAGCAGCTGAGCGCTTAACCCCTGCGCCAGTCAGGACCTTTGAAATGAACGAACATTGTTGAAGTTCTGCACCCGGGGCTTGGCACACAGTCCTCAGTTGACACATGATGTCCGGGCTTAAATCTGACAAGCCGGTCGGCTAGAGAAGAGGCATTAAGGAGTTCACCTGGGTCCACCTGCCGCTTATGGAACCCCACACCCAGCCTGGAGAAAAGCTAGGAGTTTAGGTCCACTGTAAGTGAAGGACTTGGCATGCTCGTGACAGTGTTTACATGCAAACACAAAACACCAGGGTGGGGACCGACTGAGCATGCTGAAGGAATGCAGCTAGGAGCTGGCCCAGGCCGGACTTCCCTGACACAGTGGTGGGAGAGAGTGTCACTCATCCCGCCTGCTGCAGGAGGTCAGTCCTCAAATCAATCAAGAGGCCTGGCTGTCCCCAGCCCAGGCTGACATTTCCCCTACCTAGGGGAAACACAGACTTGCCTTATCAGGTTTTTCTCCTCCTTGGCAATTTCAGCCATCACCAAGCCTCCCGGGTCACCTAGGAAACCCGATTTCACCTGTCTAAGGCCGCTGAGCAGGGGGGGTGGGGCTGGGACTAGAATCAGTAAGTTGTTCCTCCCACGTGCCAAACCACATATGAGGAGACCATACAATCAAAAGAAATTCCAGTAAAACGAAAAAGAAAGGAAAGCATCTGAATGGGTCAGTCGGGGGTCCCTCTGCCTCTCCCAAAGATGTGGCTTGTGCTTGGAAAGGCTTGGTGGACATTGTTTCTGCAGCAGGTACCCTGAAAGTCCATTTAGTGACCTGCCTGGGGATCCACAGGATTCCCCAGGGAGCCCTAACTGTTTGGAACCACCGGCCACTTCACAGAAGAAACATGGGGCTTTCTGCTCCAGAAAGACTCGATCTCAGAAACCCACCAGAACCACTCTCCCCTGTCCTGCGGGGTTGGCTTGATAACCATCTTGGAGTGTAGACATCCTGTAGGGCCTGGTCAGCAGAGGGGATCCCCCTAGTTCTGTCCATGGCCCACACTTCCCTTTCTGTGTTTGACTCGTCTTCTAAGGACCTGGCTCAAACTGCACCCTTACAGACCTCAGACATGGAGTCAGGTTGGAACGCAGGAAATGAGCAGTGCCTCTACAGGTCTGTGGGCGAGCGGCCAGAGAGGCTAGTGAAACGCCCCCTGAGTTA